>PVJX010001914.1:0-144666 GCA_004027295.1 Dolichotis patagonum | reverse complement strand
GACTTGATGAAGACTTCTCAGGTGAGAAGATAGGAAGCCAAGAGTTTTCTAATTTGATGTACTAACTTCAAAAGGTTTTCTTCTACCAGTGCCATTTCAAATCTAGAGACCCCTTTCAGAATAATTACAAAGCCAAACCAAAATACTGCAAAAGCCCTTCAGGTTGAAGTTGAGAGTATTTTCTTAGACCTTTGCACAGAGCTACACACACACACACACACACACACACACACCCAGTCCTGCACCTTGCACTGATTTGTTCAGGGGACCGTGTATATGACGGTGGTCCTGTGGCACCCTAACACCTCGGGACTTGGTGACCGTCTTAGTTTGTGTAGGTGCACTCTGTGTTATTCACATGCTGACAAAATAGTTTCTGTCTGTATTTCTCAGGATGTACCCCATTCTTAAGTGATACCTGATTCTGTGTGTGTATAAAATACGATTAAGTATCACTGAATTCTCCTTGAAAACAGATTCCTAGTTTTTCAGTTGCGTGAATGTATCACAGCCTGCTTAATTATTCTTCTGTAGGACACTGAGTTCTTTTCTCCTACTAGTTTGCTTGCCCTCAAAAGTGTGCTAAGATAAACATTTTTGTACAGAAATCATCGCACGTTAATTTCTTTGAGAAAAAAATCTCAAAAATGGAATTATTGATTGGAAGCACTGAGCTCTTATAGACTTGTTGATGGGTTGCCAGATTTCTTTCCAGAAAGATTTAGCTGTGTTTGCAACAGGAGCATATGAGCCAGCCTGCTGGCTGCAAGTTGAGCTGAGGGTTATACTGTTCAGTGCCTTGCTTTGGTAGGCAAAAGGAGTATTTCTTTATCATTTGTATTTTTCTTTTTCTTCTTCTGGATTACTGGTGAGCCTGTAGTTTTTGTATGTTTGGACATTTCTTTATCTCAGGATTTATTGGTCATGTTCTAAAAAATTTATTTGTTGCTTAAATTCTTAATATATAGTAACCCTGAGCCAGGTATGGTGGCACATGTCTGTAATCTTTATTCTCAAGAGGCTGAGGCAAGAGGATTGCCATGAGTTCAAGACCAGCCCCCTTACTAGTACTATTATGTTACACATTTTTCCCCAGTTTATCCTTAATCTTTTAGCTTTGTGGTAATTTTCTAGTGTATAGAACTGCATAATTTCTGAGTAACATTTTGGCCTTTCTTTTTAAGATCATGATTATTATTGTCTAAATATTTTGTTGGAAAATTTTATTTTTTTCATAGGAGTAAGAAGAGTGCTTTTTATATTTTCATTATCTAATTGTATTAAAATAAAAATAATGGGCCAGGGGTTTAGCTCAGCGGCATAAGTGCCTGCTTGGCAAACGCGAGGTTGTGAGTTTGATCCCCGGCACCAAAAAATAAAATAAAATAAAATAAAATAAAATAATATTTTAAAGTAAAAAATATATTAGTTTTTTTCCTTTTCTTTCATTGTTTTAATGACTAGAAATGCCAGCCCTATATTTTATTCTTGTTTTATGGCTTCATTTAGAAATAATTATTCCTTAAGACAGTATAATGAATTGAAATTTATGTATTATTATGATATGGGGTAGTTTCAAAGTGTATTTTTCCTCAAATAGTCCCCTAAAATGCAAAGGTTAGTTTATTTGTAAACTTGTTCTTTGTGGGTTTGATATTGGCAATGATATGAGGTTGGGTTTTGGGCAAGCGATAGGATAATAATGAGCTAGGGCTCTAGGTGCGCCATGCTGGGATTGACGAGTAGAATGAATCAGATAGGACTGGGCAGGTGCTTCACCCCTGGCACATTATTTCAGGTATCCGTGTTAATAGGAAACTCACTCGAGAGACTGTTGCCAGAAAAGAGTTTTATGAGCTTTTTCTTCAGCACTTTATTTTTTCAGAGCGCGGCACACACTTCCGATTTTGATTAGAATCACATCCATTATCTCCACCAGTGGACAGAACATCTTCTGCAGCCAAGAGGTGAATCGAGGGGGGGGAGCGTTCAAGGGACAGAGGAGAAATTGGCTTAGAAAGGCCAAGTTCCTGGAAGTAGCCCCTCACTAGTGCACCCCCCAGGAATCCTTCTTTCCTTCCAAGCTGTCCTTGTAACATGCTTCTTGGGGGACAGATAACTTGGCCATCTGTTGGTTCCCTGAGTTCTCAAGACAACGCAGCATGAACGACAAGTGTTGCATTTTGTGCCTTGCTTGTAAAGATCTGGGATGTTGCGCCCAAAGCCATTGGGTGCTTAGTGTCCCCTAATTTATGTTCCCTTGTTCTGTCACTGAACAAATACTCATTGAGGGACCTAGCAGTGCAAGCCATGCCAGACACCGAGGGGAGGCTGCATAGAAAAAAGAGAGGTTCCTGCTCATCAAGTGCTTCTGTAACCTCAAAGGGAGAGCTAGATTTGCGATCCCAGGCAGTGATCTTTCCCCTATACCATACTTCCTGGCCCAAGGACCCGCAAGCTCCTTGACTAATACTGGCAGGAACGTGACTGACTTGCTTCAGTGACCGGAAATTGGTGGTCAGCCTTTCTTTGCTGCAGAATCATAAGACTCTGTGGCAACCACTGCTACTCACCAGTGGTAAGGCTGGTTACTGCTGTCGAGTAGACATGACCTTTCATCCTTGGAAACCCCGTGTACACCTGTAGTTTTTCTGGGTAGGCAAAACTTGGCTACTTCGGTGCATATTTTGCTGGCTAATGAACAGCTTTGTGCCAATGCTTGCTCTATTGGCACCTGCATCCTTGTCTGGACAAAGTTGGTGGAAAGCTAGGTTGGGTGTTGGACCGAGCATCCTCAAAACATGTTCCAGTTTTTGCATAGGATGATTCCAGAGGCACAATTTCTAATGGAGGATTTGGAGCGCAGCCATAATAAAAGGCATAAATTGGCCTAAGCGTATCATTCATGACGTGGTGGGTGGGGCTGCTTCCTGCTCTGCAGATGGCCTTGGTGATACAGGCAGCTGAGGTCTCCCAGGACATAGTGATCCCCAGGGGAATGAATGACAGGATAAGCATCTGACTCATTTTTTAGAGCCAGGCCCAGAGGCTTGACGATACTCATCCATTAGAATAAAAGAAAACTCATGCAAGGCAGTTAATGTAGGTGACATTAACTACTGCATGCAGAGTGGACTTGAATGACCTTGAAGGAATGAGGGGACTTGGGTAACAATTCGATTTATGTTGCTGTCTGCCTTGGGACCCAGTCGTACCTTTTCAGGGTTCTTTTTATAGATGCTAGACCAAGATGCAGGCCAGGCATCACTATTTGTTGGTTCTTTGTTATGTAAAATATAGTTTAGAGTCACTCAACATTCTTGTTTTAAAGAGAAATGTTTTCTTCAGTGTTTATTTTGATATGAATGTGCCAGCATTATAGTCCATCAAGAAGGCTTAATCTTTATAGATTAAAAAAAAAAAAGGAAAATTGGGTTTCTACAAACTTGCACTGTATGGGTTGAAACCAGTCCTTCTAAGGATTGTTTTTCAAAACTTGTGACATCAAAAGAGCTTGGTGTGTTTGAAACGTGGGCACAGTGGTAAGCCTACTCAAGTGATTTTTGTCAGACTAAATTTCTATATTTAATTTTATTTTTTGTATTTATGTCTTTATTCACATGTATATTAATCATATTGTTCTATATGCATGCTAATGCTTTGTTATATATATGGTTTATATACATCTTATATAAAATGGCATTTCCATTTCATTTTACAGTATCATTCAGTGCACTTTACGTGTTGCCGTAAAATCATTGTTTCTATACGTGTTTTCTGATTGACAAGTTGAATAAAGAAATTGATTTTCCTTGGCATAAAACTAAGGATAGAGTCATGCTGGAAAACAAATAGAGCAATCCTTTTGTCAATGCTAATGTGTCAGTTTTTCAAGCTATTTGCAGGACTGGAGTGATAACCAGTCTTAGAACAAGCATTTGATATTGATTTGCCAATCTGAAGTAACAAGTTACTGCTTCGCTTCTTATTGAAAATTAAATCAAAATAATTCTGTGCCCTGTATAATATGTACTGTGAGAACTGCCCTGCATGATTTATGCACCGCCGTGTAGCAGAGAATTAATGTTAAAGGATCATAGGGCTTTAAAGGTTTATATTTTGACTACATAATTTTATTATATAGTAAACTGTGATTTTATATGCACAAAAATGGTTATAAAAGTTCTTTAAAAGTTTCACAAAGCAGCGTGTTGTAAGAATTTGCGTCTTTTTTATTAATCCTAATGAATTCTAAGCTTTTTATTAATCCTAATGAATCCTAAGCTTACGTGGATTTTACTGTTCAGGAAAATGGCAAATGGTAGATTCAGATTTGTTAACAAAATATACATCTTTTCACGAATCAGAAGTGATTATTATTCAAAGATAATGTTAGAAACAAAATTTTATATTGTTTCTTGTTCTCAAAATTAAAAATTGAAATTCTACTTGGGTACTCTGTGTTTCTTGTAAATATCAAGTACCCTTACCTTTCTCTGTTTCTTATAAATATCAGGTAAATATCTGTGTTTCTTGTAAATATCAGAAAAAATATCTGTTTTTCAGATTTTAAATTTATTTTCAGATTTTGCCACCTGGTAGTTTAAGTTAATTTCAAGGAGTTGCGAGGAATTAATAATTCATGTGTCCCACATTTGTGCATTAGGAGTATATTTTTGCACATTTCATAGCTCTGATATTACAGTATATCCACAGTGATCACAGCTAAGGCATTCAGTTATATATATCCATGGTTCATCTTTAATCTTTCTCTTCTGACTCCCTTCTACTCTGAGTTCTCCATAGATTTTTTTAAATTATCAGATTTATTTGTGCTCCTTCTGCACGTGTTGATGTAAGTGCAACGTGGACTTCATCCAGGGACCCAGAAGAAGGACCACTCAGTCTCTGTGACCAGGGAGGAGATAACAGCCAGTGCCCTGGAGAGGGATGGCGCACCTGCTCTCCAAATAGTTCCCCATAATTGCGTGGAGAATTGTGTGTGGGAATTGGCAAACTGATTTCACAATAGGTATGGAAAACACTAGAGTCAAGAATAACAAACCAATCTTTAAAAACACGCGAAAGTGGTAGTACTTACTCAACAGGGTATCATAGCTGAGACATAGTGTTGGTGAGGCTTGGGCAGATAGACCTGTGGAATGAAAATAATAGTCCAGGAACAGAAATATATATAAAATCTGTGCAATATATATGATACACACATATATAAGCATATACATGATATACTTACAGAGATGATTTATGACAGAAGTGGGCACTGCAGAACAATGACAGAACAGTGGTCTTTCAACCATTCGTGCTAAGTCAATTGGATCAAACTATGGAGAAACATAAAATTTAATCCGCACATTACAGTCAGGCTCCTCCCTCCCACCCTGTCCCCACCTGATTGATTTTGTGTACAGTGTGAGGTAGAGATAAGTTCAGTTCACTGAGCTAATTAGAGCACTGACAGAACAAAGACCCTTGATCAAGTTTAGTAGAACATTCCCAGAATCCCAGACACCTCCTTGGGTACCCTTCTAATTGCTATCCCTAACCTTCTCTCCAGAGATAACCACTGCACTGAATCCTAAGACTGTAATTTATAGCAGTTGCTAGGTTTGTGCCTCATAGAAATATAATTACATAGTGGATATTCCTCTCTCTCAGGCTTTTTTCACTCAGTGTTATATTCCTGAGATTCAGGTGTGTTGTTGCATGCAGCTGTGTTTCTTAAAGGGCACAGAGTTAGGCTTAAAGGTATGGAGTAGCTACATAAATTATTTGGAATTATTCTCCATAGGAGACTCCTCTGTTTTTTGTCCCCAGTGTCTTTAGTGAATCTTTGGTTTTGTCAGTGCGGCATCATGGATATTGACTTTATGCACTGGGTTATCATCCAGTCCTACTTTATCTATCAGATTGCCCCAGCTTTAGCCATTGGAAAGTCTTTCAGCTGATCCTGTGTCCCTTTGATATATGCTCCTTATTGTGGCAATCCTGGTAGGATGTTTCTCCAAGCAGTCCCACTTCCTTTTATGGAAGAATAGAATTAAACTTTTTTTCTAAACGGGAAAACGTCGTAAGAAGATTGGCTATTTTATACTTGTTAAGATCTCTTTAATGTTGTTCCATCAAACCAATTGCAGTTGCGTAGCTGTGTCTGCATAAATAATCTGTTGTGATACATTATTATTTTGGCCAGAGCATATGAAAGTAACTGAATCCCACACAGTTGTACAAAAAGTAGAAAAACAGAGAAGTGTCTCAATACCCTCTTTAAAAATAAAAGAATGGTGTTAGAAGCCAAGATCTGGGTGCTACGTGTGCTCCCAGTTCTGCTCAGCTGACAGAGCAAGGCAACGTGTGTGCGTGTACTCCCGAGGTGAGTGAACTACCCCTCTGTGTGACCGTCTGAGTGCTTGCTGCTGTCTCCAGCCCTCCTCCACTTACTTCACAGATGCCCTGCTTGTCCGCCGCCTCCCACGTCCACACCGAGAAACCTGGATCCCACCACTCCCCGTGTATTTACTTAATTCTTGAATTCCCCTGTTGCTGGCATCGTAATTTCACAGTTATCTTGAATTCCCCTTGGGAGACAGCTCTATCAACCAGAGGACGGTACTGATCCCAAGTCCTTTTTACCTTTCCCTGAGACTCGGCTTTTTCCGCAAGTTTTTCAGTTAGCATCTATTTCCTTTGGTCATTGTGCTCCCCTTCCGGGGTCCCTGACCTAAATGAGATGTCAGGTTCACTCTGTGCTGTGAAGTTCTGTGAGGTTGGCACATGCTCGGTCCTCTCCACTCAGCATTACAGTGTCGTGGGGACGGTTTCATGGTCCTGTGCACTCCCTGTTCCACCCCCTCCACACCTCCTCCGAGCTCTGCAAACCATGTTATAATTTTGCTTTTGCCAGCATGTCATGTAGTTGGAATCATAAAATATGGCCTTTTAAGACTGGTTTCTTTCACTTACAGTGCACATTCAAGATTTATTGGTGTCTTTATGTGTCTTGATTGCTTATTTCTCTTTGTTGCTGGCTTGTTTCTCTTTGTTGCTTTTTTGTCTCTAGGGTGTGAGGTGAACTTGTAGAGTGCTAGTATTATGCATATTGCATAGATGGTTTATCCTTCAGTTATTGAAGGACTGCTTGGTTGCTTTCAGGTTTTGATGATTACGAGTAAAACTTCCACAAAGATTTATGTATAGACTTTTGTGAGTAGATTTTCAAATCAGTAGCGTAAATACCTAGGAGCATGATTTCTGGATTGTATGGAGAGGCTGAGGTAGTTTCTAAGATATTGCCAAACACTTTCCTAAGCACAATTCTTTAATATTCCCACCTGCTTCTCTTCTGCAGCAGCTGGTAGTGGTGGCTCTTCTGACTTTAGCCATTCCTTTAGACGTGTAGTGGGCTCTTACTACACTTCCCAATTTTTACTTTCCAATTTCCTAGTTACAGATGGTGTTGCAAAGTTAGGGTGAACTTCCAAAGTGCTAGTGTTTTATTGCTGATGACTGGCTAGGAAAATTGCATATGTTGTATTCTTTCTTAAATCTTAATAAAAATGTGAGCTAGATGTTAATGATGCACACCTGTCATCCCAGCGCTGGGGAGGCTGGTGCAGGATTGTTGTGAATTTGAGGCCGGCCTGGGTAACACAGCGAGTTCAGGGCCATTCTGGGGTATATAATGAGCTCAAGGTTGGCCTGCCTTATATAGTGAGACCCGCATCTCAAACAAAACTTAATCTTATTAATTATATATATATATGTATTTGTCATGTGTAACTGTGAAATGATATTTTTAAAACTTTAATGCTTTATTTTTAAAAATTGTGATGTGATACAACATGAAATTCACCTTCTTGATCATTCTTAAGTGTACAATTCAGTAGTGTTTACATCGTTGTGAAACCAAACTCTAGAACTTTTCTGGAGATAGCGTATCTATTAAAACAGCAAATTCTGGCCTCCCCCCCCCCAGCCTTTGGCAGCTGTCCTTCTACTTTCTGTCTCAATGAAGCAGACTCCCCTAGACGCCTTATGTAAGCGGAATCACACGGCTCTTGTCTTTTCCTCCAGGCCCATCCATGCTGGGTGTGTCCGTTTGCTGGCACTGTCCTAATAAAATACTGCAGCCTGGCTGGCTTGAACAGCAGACTTGCTTTCTTCCAGTTCTGGAATCTGGACGTCCAGGGTCAGGTGTTGGCCAGATCAGTTTCCTTTGAGCTCTGTCTCCAGGCTTGCAGTCGGCTGTCCTCACTGCCTCTCCCTACGGCCTTGCCTCTGTGCACTCGTATCTCTGGTTCTCCACACGTCCAACTTTCCTCCTCTTATACAGGCAGCAGTCAGATTGGAGCGGGGTCCCCCTACTGACCTTGTTGTAATGTAATCATCTCTTTAGAGGACCTGCCCCAAACACAGTCACATTCTGAGGTACTGGCAATCAGGGCGTCAGCCTGTGAATGGGAAAGGAACATAGTTCAGCGGTGACATTGTAGCACATAGCAGGATTCCGTTTGTTTGTAATGTTGAGTAACATTGCACTGCATGGATATGTAGTTCTTTAATCCATGTGTCATACTATCGGTGGACACTTGCACTGCTCTTGCTTCTTGGCTATTATGAATGTTGCCCTTACAAGTGTAGAAATCTCCGTGCAAGACCCTGATTTCAATTCTTTTGGATCCATTTCCAGAAGTGGATTGTTGGACCACCTACTAATTCTATCTGTAATTTTTTGAGGAACCTGCTATGCTGTACTCTGTAGTGGCCTATCCATTTCACATTCCCCTCTACAGTGTACAAAGGTTTTCTCCATGTCCCTACACTGTTATTTTCTGATTTTTATGAGAGTAGCCATCATTTTGAGTATGAGGAATAATAAGTCCTTAACATAAAGAATTCAAAAACACCGAATACAAGAAAATCAAACATTTCTTCTCTATCTCAGGAATAAACATTATTAAGGTCTTTTAGATTTTTCTTCATGTATGTATGTCTGGTACTTGTGTATACACACAGACCTATACGCACAAATATACCATTGGATAATGTGAGCAAAATTGCAATCATGTGCTTATTTTTCATCTAACATATTATGCATTCTCAGTACCTGACTATTATTGAAATGCTAGCAATTTAATGGCTCCATAAATAATGATTTGAATATTTTTTGATTGTTGCACATTAGGTTTTTCTACTTCCTTCTCTCATATATACAATTCTCTGATGAAAACTCCTGAGCATAAATCTTTGCATTCCTGATGATTTTGTTTGCTCAGACTGGTGAGAAGAGATTACTAAGGTGAAAAGTTCTTTGTAGCAGCTCTGAAAATGTATTGCAGAATGCAAAATTATCTTCAAGGGGTTTGCTCTTATGTGCTCTCTGTCCAGCCTGCGGGTGACACTAGCGTCACTCAGCATGTACCAGTGTTAAACATTATGCTTCCAACTAATTTTAGAAAATCTTGTCCAATAAGGTAAGTAAAAATGACTTCACCTTTATTTGGTGTGCATTTTTTGATTAATTGTGCAATTTTCACATATTTATTATTCTTTTATGAATTTAGTGTATGATCAAATAATTCACATGGATAGGAAATGGCATGTTGAATTTGAAGTTACCAGTGTTTCACAGTAGAAGAATGAGATGCTATTAGCCATAACCTTTACTATTTAAGCAAGTGCAATCTGCTTGATGTTAAGAGATGGTGTCACATTATTAATAAGGACTTCCTTGGTTTGTGGGACTTGTGAATACTAGTCAGAAAGAATACTTAAAATGTAAATCAGTAAATAAATGTAAATATTTGGGGAAAAGGGGACATTATAATCTGAAGAATAATTCATTTTCACCTAAAATTCCAATTTTATCATATAGTAATTTGAAAAGAAATCCTAACTAGCAGTTTTCAAACAGCCAGATTGGACTAGATGAGTGATAGGAGAGAGAACTCTCTTCGGAGTCCAGAGAGTACTGATGAACCTGTGGCTGGGGATGGGCCAGGGAGGGGCATCAGCAGCTCATCAGTACGGAGCCAGGAGGGCAGAGCTCGGTTTCCAGAGGGCCTTGACAAATCAGTAAATTGTCACTGTAAATCAGAGGTTCCGATGACTGTACCCAGGTGCAGAGTGTTGAGGTATTGTATCTCTTGGAAGAGGGAGACAAGTGGAGTTCATTAAGAGAAGCCTGCAGTCTGCGTAGGCAAAGCTGTACAGTTTTGTGAGTTATCTTTGAGATGATTTGGATTATTTGTCTGAGACTCTGATTATGCCGGAGTAGACCCAGCTGGATGCTATTCGGAGGAACACAGTGATTTTTTTTTTTTAGAAAACTGCATGTTTTACTGTAGGGGTATTACAAAGAGGTTCAGAATGGTCTTGATCAACATGGAATTTCTTAGAGATTACAGTCTACAGGTTAGGTTTGTGGAGAGATTAGTAGTTTATCTCTGAGGAGTTAGTTAGAAGGGAAAGGGAATAGAAAAAACAGGCTTGGCCTGATAAAGACGGGATCTTGTTGTGTAGCGCATAATCCTAATTTAATGATCAGTGTTGTAATTTTACGTTTTATGTGTCCATAATTAAGCAAGAGAAGAACAATGAAGGCTCCTATTGTCAACATTTAAAAACACATTTTATATTCAAAAGTGATGCATGGTCATAAAACCTCCGAGCAAGGCAGAATATAAATTTTTCGCCACTTCCCACCACTCCAGGATAACTTTTAAAATTTTTGTGTGTGCACATTATTTTATGTAAAAGAGCTTATATGACCCATACTCTTCTATAACTTACCCTTTTCACTGAACATGTATACTTTGGCCGTGTTTCTTTATCTGTATATTTATATCTCTTCTATCGTATGAAATACTGTAATTTGTCAACTAGTGTCCTAAAATGTATGTTTAATTAATTTTCAGGTTTGTTTTCTTTTATGATTTATACATGATGCTGTCATGAAATCCTACATGTGAATTGGGATAGATTCCTTAATATGCTATCCCGGGGTCAGCTTCAGTATTTTATGACTTGCTGTTTATGTTGCCTCTCGGAAATGAGTAAGAAAGGGTTTTGCTTTCTGTCATGAGTATTTCAGTCACTTTCCATTCAGGTGTTAATGATATTTGACTCTGATAAAGCACTGTAATATTTTCAAACTCCTACTCGTTCATTACCTCATTTCTTCTTGCAGCCACTGATCAATGCATGGATTGGTTTTTTTACCTCTGTTTGACACGAGGGCCTGGGGCTCCTGTCTTAGCTCGGGCTCTTCCATCCTAGCCTCATGTTAATCTCTTTGAAGCTACTGGAGCATCCTTGGAAACGAGGGGTCCAGCAATTAGAAATGTCCTTTGCGTTCATGAGAAGGCTTTGTTGTGTTTAATTCCAGTAGACTCTGAACCATTTGCTGTATATCCAAGAAATCATCAAGTGTAGTCATTTTCTACAAGTTGAGTATCATTTATCTGAATTGCTTGGAACCAGAAGTGTTTTAGATTTCCAGTTCTTTGGATTTTGGCACATTTGTGTGTTTAATAATGAGGTATCTTGGGAACAGGACCCAAGTCCAAACACAACATTCATTTTCATATGGACTCTGTACCCATAGTCTGAGGGTAACGTTATGCAACATTTTTAGTGCACCTGTACTCTGACTGTGACCTGTCACCTGATGCCAGCTGTTGAATTTTCTACTTCTCAGCTCTCAAGAAGTTTCAGATTGTGCAGCATTTTCAATCATCAATTTTCAAGATGTTTACCATTAGGATATTTCAGTCCCTTTTGTTCATAGGTGTAAACTTTTCATTGAAATGGGATGATACGCCCATATTTCTTTGTGCCAATCATAGAGAATCACATGGTAAACCTGAGCTTCATCAACGCTGTGGGCTGTTGCTTTCAGAAAGCACCCAGAGGACCTCACTGACCCAGGAAGAGCAGGTGCATCTACTCACAAAACTGCTTCTCCCCGTGGCTCAGTGAGGAGAGGTTGAATGAAAAAGAAGCTAAGGATCCCCATTCTGCAAATGGCAACTGGGTGCCCATTGTGGGCTGGGCATTGTTCTGAGTGAACTCTGAGAGCTGTGGACGCTGAGGTCCCGTGGAAGGAGAGTGCAAAGGGTCCAGAGAGCAGGAAAAGCAAGATGGTGGAGCACAGAATGCAATCCTTCTGCTGCCTCAACAGAGGCCTTAGTGACGTCCAATTGGCAGAGATCAGCGTGCAGGACGGGAGTGAGGTGTGCGACGGCTCCCTTTTCCTGTGTCCTGTGTTGCTAAATGCACACCGTCTCCTTCCAGATGATCTCTTTTGCTTTGTGCTCAGCATTTTGAAGAGGTGCCTTCCTCCTAGGCTTTCTTCACATTACCCAATTTAGCTTAATATCACAGAGCGGCCTGTTTTATGACCTGTGATGTTAGAGTTACTCTGTTGTGCATGAGTGTGCATGAGTGTGCGTGAAACAAAAAGAAAGCAAAAAGGAGAGGGCAGGATGGGGTAGATATTTGAAGGTCACACGAAGCAAACATGTCAGAGCAGACTGCACGCCCGCCCCCTTTGCAGCATTCCTTAAAGGATTGTGATGATTATCAGCGTGCGGAGGCAGCCCCATCATATATGTTATACTACTCCTTATGTTCCAGAACCAAATGTAATGTTTTTATGATAGATGAGAGGTCTCACTGAAACTGGGGACTCGTGAGTGATCCATCCGCTCCAGGAAGACCTGTTGGTTTTCTGACACGGCGCTGTATGGGTATTTAGAATTAATCATCTTTAGTGTCATCAGCACAGAATGAATTATAGGACTGGAGAGTGCAAATAATTTATAATTCTTAATGTCTTCCTCGAAGTCAAGCTTAATTGACTGCAGGGTTTGCATGGTGGAAGCTGGAGGAGCGTGCGGGACAGGAAGTGGAGGGGGCTAAGGTCACGGGCCGTTTTCATGTCCGGCTGGCACCTTGCATGTGATAAGCATCAGATAAATACTCATGGAATTAAAAGGCATAATATTTTCAAACTCAAATTGTTTTTAATATTCACAGTTTCCGTGGAACTTGGAATCCTGATTCTAACCATGATTGCCTGCTTTGGGCAAATTGTTAAATTTTCTAAGCCTCACTTGTTTTTTTTTTTTTTTTTTTATTGATGAAAAGCCTTTATCTGTAAAATGAGCATAATAATGTTTACAGAACATCGATCTTATTTCACTTTTATGTTTATATGGTCATTTGTTTAAATCGTGTGTTTTGCTGAAATAAAGGCTACAAGATTACAAGTGGGATAAATAAGATAGTGAGTATAAACTTTCCCTACAAGCTCCCCAGTGCCAGGAAATTGTTAGATATTACTCTTATTATGATTCTCATGATTGTTAAATTCAAAAACCATAAAGCAAATTTTAGGACCCAGGATCTGAATGGATTTCAGTTGTTTGTTCCAATTGCAATATGCCTATGGGCAAAATATTGAAAAGCAAGGAGAAAAAAAGGGAAGCTTTCTTTTATTGTGCATTTTTACAGCTTTCAAAAGTGATTTTCTTCACTGCCCGCTGGGTGCCAGTTGCTCTCTAGGGGCAGAAGATGTGGTGTTTCAGAAAGTAGACGTAGCCCTTCTTATGAGACAAAGAGTTTAATGGGGGATTCAGAAAATTAGCATCAGAAGTATGATATGGGGAAGAGCGAAGGGTTCTATGGGGGACGGGGAAGGGCCCTGGGGTGCGTTTAGGTACATCTGGGGATGCCGGGTTCTGCAGGACCAGGAAGAGGAGGACAGGCAGGGAGCAGAGGTGCTTGGGGCTCTGAGAGAAGGCGTGGATAGAGATGGGGGGTGAGGCTGACTTTGGAGCATTGTCCAGGGCTGGGGTCTGCAGGGCTGTGGCTCCCAGACTCGGACTCAATCTTCGGACAGGGCAGTGACAGAATCAAACTGCTGTTGAAGAAACACCGTGGAAGCCGGGGTGGTGACACACATCCCAGCAGGAAGATAACACACTCAACCCAGCCTGGGTAATTTAGTGAGACCCCATCTCAAAATAAAAAAGAAGGGCTGGAGATGTAGCTCACAGAGAAGGCCCTGAGTTCAATCCCCAGTACTCCCCCACCAAACAGACACCGTGGCTCTGTTTTAGTGGTCAGCTCTGCATTACTGCAACAGGTTTATTGAGCTTGATAGTCGAGGGCCCGGTCTGGGATTATGCAGCTCCTATCAATTTGGCTTCCAGCAGGGTGCACCTCATGGTAGGTGCATGTGAATGGGCAAAATGCTCCACTAGAACAGTAAGAGTAGACAGGCAGGCAGGGTCCCACTGTCCCTAGTGATCCAAGGACCTTCTGCCCGCAAAGATTCCACTGCCTGCCAGTGGCACCACCCTGAGGACTTCCAGCTTTACCATGTGGACCTTTGAGGGGATACTGAAGTCAGACCCAGCATAGATGCTGGGGAGTAGTTGGACTAGGGCAGGAAGAACAACTGGGAGGCCCATTAAGAAGCACTCTGAGGTCCTGAACAGGGCCACCAGGCCCAGGCTGAAGCAGTGGCCCTGGAGAAGGAGGACATTGCCCAGACGTGTGCCTGTTCATGGAGTCGAGTGGACAGGGCTGGGGGATCCATCGTGGAGGGGACAGCAGCATTGTAGAGGAGGTAACGGAGCCGTCCACCAACATAGGCAGCAGATGGGTGTAGACTGGCAGGTGGGTGGTAAGCTAAATGTCACAGGCAGGATGGGTGTATGGGGACCCTGACTCGACAAGGCCACATGTCTGGATGACTTAGTGGATCTGGAGCTGAGAAGAGATATTGGGGGTTTGGGTGAGTCTCAGAGCCTTGTACAGCACCCACATGAGGGTGCTCCTCTAGGTGAAGAGAGTGAGTGATGTCACCCAGGAAGACCGGCCCAGGACACAGAGCCCTGAGTGGCGTGGGAGGAGACATAGCATCTACGAGCCCAGGGTTTAGCTCCCAGGGTCGCCTCCCCTCGAAGGCAGTGTGCGCCTGGGAGGTTGTGGGTGAGGGTGTCTAGGTGTTTGTCCTGTGGAAGCTGTAACCTGGCTGTGAACTGCTGGGAATGCAGATCCCTGGGTTAGGAAAGTCGGGTCCCGGAGAGAGGGAGCGAGGGGAGACCGCCCTGCGGAAAAGGGTGGCTGACGAGGAGGGGAGCACACAAGAGGAGGAGCCAGGAGGGCTGACCAAGGATGGTGACTTCACACCACTTTGCTTTGCTTTTTTTTTCCTTCCCCCAAAGCCAGCAGAGCCTAAATTGGTGAGTAAAGCAGAGAAAGTGGCATCTATGGAAGAGGTGAGGCAGGAGCCCAGGTGAGAGGGAGGAAGAAAGTTGGGAGGTCGAGAGGCAGGTGTGGTGGGGAAGGTAGGAACTGGGGAGACCAGGGCACCGTGGAGCCCAAGAGATTCTAGTTAAGCTGGAAGATAGCCCTGTACTCAGGTGGGCTGTTCTCATCGCTAGAGCAGGGTCCGCTTTCCCTCTCAGGTGGACAAGGGAGCTGAGTCTGGTGGCTTCTGCCTGTGTGTCTCCGTGGCAGACCCCACTGGTGGGTCTGTTGGCTTGAGCGGCTCTCAGAAGGTCCTGGGGCCTTGCATGTCCTTGTAATTCTACCTTAAGTCCGCTGTTCGTATTCATTCTGGCCTAAAGTGAACACCATACCTCCCAGGTGAATTGCTTGAGTTCAGCCTGCAGCAGTAGCACCGGCTGGCTCTTAATGCTTTCCGAAAATCCCATTTGAACCAATTAGTAAGCATCTCTGAGGGACTGTGGGAGGAAAAGAAGCTGAAGGGCTGGGGCCAGAAAAGGGTGCGTCGTTCTTCAGTGGTCGATGCCAGACACCCAGGCCTTCTGCATCCAGGAGCCTAACCTAGTGTCAGGAAGTTAGAGCCAAGGGCTTGGTCACGCTGCTAACCTCTCACCAAACAAGGCACCCACCCGTGACACCCAGTGACTACAGCAGAAAAGCATTGTGGTTTAAAAAAAAAAAAGCACTGTGGTTAAAACCTAGGCTTGCTGTAACTTCCTGGGACTCATCCTGTAGATGGCTTTTTTAAAATTTTATTTTTTTAAAAATTTTATTTTAAAGAAGGTAGAATTAAACAGAATAAAACAGAACATAAGGCAACAATGTAAGAGACAGATTACAAAGCAAGACAACTGGAGATCTTCACTATCTATCATATTGTCTCTTGTGTTCTTCCAAATAGTTCATATCTTCACATACAATGAGTTCATACAAAACAACATAGTATAAAATTGATCAGAACAGGATGATGAAGGCATTTTAGGTCTTCAAGATCAGACAACAGGGAAGTCAACAATGGCTGCCATAATGTCTCTCATTCTCTTCAAAATAGCTGTCCATACCTTCACGTGTGTTGAAATTAAACAAAACAAAACAGACTAAAATCACTCTGAACAAAGAATAATAGTATTGCTGGATTTCACATCATGACGCTGGGTACCTTAATGTCTCTTTTTCTTCCAAGTAGTTATTAATTTCATCGTGCATCATATAATCAGTTCTCATAAACTGTTTAGAAGTTTTACGCATGCACGAGTCTCTACATGTATACCTATCCTTTCTGTATTGGGGGAAAAACAAGACAAAACAAAACAAATTCCTAGTAAAACATGAAACAAAAAAGATATATAAAACCACAATACAAGGTGATCTACAATAGCTACTATGATGTCTCTTGTTATCTTCAATAGAATTGTCTCTATCATCAGTCATAGTATAACTGAACATAACAGTACATAACAATATTAATAAAAACAAAACATTGGAGACATTATAAGACTTCAAAAGCAGGTATTAGTCAAACCAGAGTGGATATCCTGGTGAATCTTGTCATCTTTAGAGTATTTGCCTGTAATCTCAGACTTGATACTATCAATCATAACAGATTTGAATAAAATCAGTCAATACAAAACAGCAATCTAATGAACCAGATTCAAATAAGGTCAGTCATAATAAGACAGTGTAAGTAATACAGGGCTTCAGATTAAGTTAATAGGAAATTAAGGTTGGTTACCGTAGTATATCCTACTACTTTTGAAATAGCTGTCTGTGTCCTCAAATCTAGTACAAGTAGACAGACTGGAACAGAATATAACCAAATTAAGCAGACCAATGAGAGTAATGTGGATTTTAAATCCTGATACATTGCTAACAATGTCCTCTGCCTTCCTGTTTTAGACAATTCCTCCCCTTTCAGTTTCACAGGGTGCACTGTACATTTTGGAACCCACTAACTCCTTTAGTTTTTAAACTAGAGGGGCAATCTGCTATTTACCTAACTGGTTCTGAACGTTTTTACCCCTGGGCTTGATCTTAACTTGTATTCCTTTACCTACAAAAGCCTCCAGGTTTTCCTTCATTATAGTTGAGTAGTTCTCCACTGCACAAAAGTGTTGTCATGGTTTATGTCGGTGGCCCCCAGGCCTCATGTATTTGCATTGTGCATTTGTGATTGGTTCATTGTCTAGTGCTTGGATTGGCGGTGTCAGTGCTACACCCTCCTAGGGGTGGAGCCAGGATGTGATGTAATGGCAGGAAGAAGGTATGTCTCTCTCTTGCCTGTTTCCACCTTGCTGTTTGCAGCTCCCATGAACTGTGGCCCTGCCATGCCACCCTGCCTTGGAGCCAACTAGATATGGACTGAAACCTCCAAAAACTGTAAGAAATAAGCCTTTCCTTTCCCAACTTTGAGCATCAGGTATTTTGTCTCAGTGATGAGTAGAAAGTAACTAAGACAAGTGTCATGTCTTTCCAACCTATCTGCAGGTGCTGGTTGAGTTGCCCCTATTTCTCTCTGGTTCCCTGTCACATAGAGCATTGTTTTCTCATCTTTGACTTTCAGTCCATAAACCCTCTTTCAGGTTAGTTATATTTCCTATACAGAGCATCTTGATATACCCTACCTCCTGATCTACTCTGCCTGTGTTTCTTTTTGTTAGTGTATCAAGGTTAGTGTATTAAGAGATTATAGCCAACCTTCTCTGCCTCATTTCTGCTGTGCTATTTTTCTGCCATTGATTGTCTACTTTTCCCCTTCATTCCACTGTCTGCCCCGTTCATTGAGGCGTCTCTGCCACTGTTTCCAAAATCCTGGGTTTTTTTTTCCTCTCTCTCTCTAGATTGTCCTTCAGTATTTTTTGTAGGGTTGGATTGGTGGTCATGAATTCCCCCAGTTCCTCTTTGTCATGGAAGCATCTTGTTTCTTCATTAATTCTGAGACACAGTTTTTCAGGGTACATCAATCTGGGTTCAAGGTTATTTTCTTTCAGGGCTTGGAATACTTCACTCCAAGCTCTTCTTGATTTGATGGTTTGTGTCAAGAAGTCTGTGGTGATTTTGATGGATTTTCCTTTATAGGTGATCTGTTTCTTTTCTCTGAATGCTTTTAATATTCTGTTCTTTGTGATGAATTTCTGGGATCTTGATTATTATATGTCTGGGTGTAGATCTGTTTTGGTTATAGGTGGCTGGAGTTCTGTATGCCTCATACATCTGAATATCATTTCCTTTTCCTATGCTTGGGAAGTTTTCCTTAATTATTTCTGTAAATAGCTTAGTATTTCCTTTGTGTTTACCCTTGCTTCCTCAATCACATTTTTTATTCTTAAGTTGTAGGTCCTCCTGTCGTTGTCTAGCCTTTGTATTGTTACTTCCTGTTTCCTTGTTGTTTTTAAGAGATCTTTCATTTTGCATTCACACATTGCAAACCTATCTTCAAGTTTTGTTAATCTATCTTTAGTTTCTTTTAGGCAATCTTGCCAGCTTTCGGTGGAGTTTTTAATTTCCTGGTAACCTCTTTGAATCTGTTTCATGTATTCTAGGTTTCTTTTTATATTCTTCATCAAAGGTTTCCTCTCCTTTTTCTGTGCTCTTCCATTCTTCCATCCGTGTCGTCTTGAGAGGTGCTTAGCATTTCTTTTATTATTCTTCTTATATCTTGCTTTGCTTGTATTAGTATTTCAGTTTTGAGTTTGTCTGTAATGTCACAAAGAGATTTCTTTATGTTAGCTGATTCTGTGTCCGATATTGCATGTTTGCTGCCCTTGATCTCTTTTGTATTTACCTCTCCTGGACCTATATTCCCTGGGTTGTGGGCTGGAGGCTTATTCTTACTTCTTTCTCTTGTCATGTTTCTGATTTCTTCCATACAGGTATATGGTGGAGGTCCCAGCCCCTTTCTGTATTGGTTAAGGTTCTTCTGAAGCGCGCTGGCTAGGGATTGCTGACCTCGCCAGTTTGCTGTTGGTCACTGAGGTGCAAGCAGGGGTGGTGTAGCCTGGCCCCTCCCCTCTGAGCCAGTCAACCAGCAGGGGCCTTCATTGCATTAGTGTGTGCTGCACAGATGGAACTGGCTTGGGACACTTCAGGAACAATTTGGTCCCTGGCTATTTGGTTCCAGCCAGGGGCATGACCGAGCCCAAGCAGATCCCATCAATCTGCTCTGGGAAGGGAGCAGCCAACTGAAGTCACTGCTATTCTTTGTTCAGGCTTGTCCTGCCAAATTCCAATATGTTGTCCAGTCAGTCACCCCCCCTCATGGGAGCACCAAATTGCGAGTGCTCACCATGGGTTAGTGCAGGTCTCCACACCAGCTCTGTTCTCTGCTGGACTCGCCAGCTCCTGACTTCAGCGTGATTGCAGCTCCAGCGAGAGCGCTGCTACCGCGAGTCTGCTGGCTCTGGTGAAGCACGTCTGGCTCCAGCCTTCTGTCCGTGTTTTCCTTTCCTTTTTTTTTTTTCTTTTTGTTTTTCCTTCGTTTCTTCCTGGGTCATGAGAATCCCTCTCCTTTCATCCAGTCTTCTCCATGGTGGTAAATTCTAGCATCTGAGCTGTTTCTCTCAGAGAGGTTCTTTAACTTGCTGCTTATGGATCCTTCATCTTCTCAGCCCGGCCCTCTGTGGATGGCTTTTAAAATGCCTCGGAGCTGAAGTTTAGAAACGGATGCTGTAAAATGGACTGAAATTTAACTCAGCATTTGGTGGAAGAAAGAAATAATTTATTGGCTCTCACTCGAAAATCCCTGGGAGGAAGCATCCTTCTCGTCATTGGGTATCTGTGATTGATGGGTGCTCTGTGCTGCTGCCGGGAAGTGAACTTTTGGAAACAGCATAGTAGGGACTTTGCAAGTGGGTCTCATTTGGGTAAGTTACTGCTTTTGTGAGGCTCTGCTGCATCTTTATATTCTACCAAGGCGAAGATGGTAAATCAGAGTAATTGCTTCATCCCAAGGCACTTTTATATTGTAAAGAGGTCCTGTTAAGAAATCTGAATTAACTTCTGCTGTTTATGCGGTAGGGGGAGGCTCTTTGAAAGCTGCCTGTCATACAACCTAGTGGTTTATCCATCATGCAACAATTCCATTAGAGCCTGATGCATGTTCTTATGCACCAAGACTTGGGATCCCTCAGGAAAAGCATTTAACCCTTTTTTTTTTTTTTTTTTTTGATACTGGGGATTGAACTCACGACCCTGCGCTTACCAGGCAAGCACTTAAGCCACTGAGCTAAATCCCTAGCCCCCATTTAACCCTTAAAAATACAAAGCTATCATTTATCTGTCACCTCTCTCTACAAACCTCCTGGAGTATACTTACGTGCTCTTTGAAGCAGCCTTCATCTCCATGGTGCTGGGACCCAGAAAATGATCAGTAAAGACTGGTAAGTGTCCTGTACGATGTGCCTGCAGCTGTGATGTGTTTACATTGTTATAATGACATTTTATAAAATAAAATGTCATTTTCCAGGGATCCAGAGTATAGAATTCCACCATTAACAATGGATAAAGATGGGGAATTGATTTACCTGGTAGCTTCTGAAATATGTTCGAACAAAATTCAAGGGCCGGCTATTATTTAGTTTTTAGTCCTGTCTTTTAGGAAATGGGGATCCTAGTATTATTTTATTGGTTCTTAGAAAAATTCTTAAAGTTAGTATATATCAACCATGGAGGCTGAGCAGATCTTAAAAGAATGAACGGAAATAGTCATGATCTGAGAATTAATACCCCTTTGCCAGGCATTCACTAGCAAAGGATGGGGATGCCATTTGTCAGAGCTTGTCAGGGGGCTGTTCCCCAGGGAGGCAGTCCAGCGGAGTCTGAGAATTCTGTGTCTGGTGCCAGACTGCCTGGCTTCCAGTTGAAGGGATGTCGCTTACTGGCTGCGGGACTTGGACGAGTTAGTTAACCTTGGAGCCTCTTGCTTCTTCCTTGGTAAATGGAGATAATGTCCCTTGGGCTTTTCCAGATTATGCAATGGAAGAACTCACTGTGGAGTAACTGTTGTTATTAGCAAAGTTTTACATGGGTTGGAAGGGTCTGGAAAGATGGCATCGATCTCTCGAGGTTTTATTTGGGATACTTTCGGGCCTAATGTATCTACGCGTGTGTGTTGTTTTGTGATTTCCTTTGATTTCTGTTTTTCAAGAGGTGTGGTACACAAGTGATTATGACATCTAATACCCTCAATCCAATCCCATTTCTGGACCAACAGGTTGACAAGCCTAAAACAGAGGTCTACCAGTGCTTCCAGAGTGTACCTTTGAGATTGGATTAAAGTTGAGATAACCTTCGTTGTCATAAACAAATAAACAAAAGGTTGGGCTAAGCTTTTCGGAGAATGCATGGTAAGAAGAAGCCACAGGGCAGGGTAGGCGGTGTGGTGCGCAATGGTGCAGTGCACTGGGACATACAGAATGAACTTACGTGGGGCTGAAATTACTTGACAGGAAAAGAAGAATCCAAGGGCCAAATATACACTGAGCAGGGGTATGGTAACATTCTGCAACACGCAGTCTTTTGTTGTATGAATCATTGACTCTTTAGCAGTCTTTAAGCACTGCTGCCACCATCAGAACCACCATTAACACAGTCACCACCACCATCATCGTCACCACCACCATTACTGCCATCGTCGTCATAATCAGCATCATCAGCACCATCCCCACCTCCAGTCCTGGCACCACAGCAGCTCAGGGGCTGGAAGGGTCACAGCTGGGGGATCCTTGCCTTTTGACCAAGCCCTTCCTTCAGCCTCACCTTCCCTGTCTGAAATGTTTCTATCACCTCCTCATCTCTCCATCTCTTTCCTGCCTTTCTGTCCACCAACCCTGTCTCTGGAGGAAGGGGATGTGCGAGCACACTTCTACCGCCTTGCTTTTCTCCAAGAAAGGGTTACTGATCGTTTATCATTTGCTTTATAAATAACAAGAGATGCTAATTAGCTTGACTCATTAAATTTAAAACAATTGTTATAATTTTGGAGAGTTTGGTTGCATTTCTGTAATTATATGCAGTTGCTGATGAGGGAGTAGGAGGGTTCCTGGGGAACAGTCATCTCCCCTCTGTCCTTCACCTTTCTTTCTTCCTGTTTGCCCTTCTTCCTGTGCCAGTCCAGCCCCAGTGCTGTGTTTATTGCTGTCCCAGGACTTGAAGTGTCTGAAGAGACATCTTCTCTGTAGCTGGCACCTCAGGGCCCACCTGATGCAAACTGTGTGGGAGGGGAGAATGTTTCTCTGTGTTTTCCTTTGCATCTGCCCTTCACTTCTTGACTGTAAACCACGTGTGCTCTGAGGAAGAGTTCAGGTGAACCCGTTTAGCGGGACGGGCTAGCAGTGGACAAACCAAGCCCTTGAGCATCAGTTATAGAATTCCAGCCCGTTAGAGAAGGTGGTGCAGGGAGGGCGGAAGCCATCCCTTTGCAGACTGTCAAAGGCCACTTAATGTAATCCAAGTATCTGGAGCCTTTTAATCCTTCTTCTTCCCTCCCCTCCTCCACCTGCCCCTTTTCAGGACTACCTCAAGGCTGATCTGTTAGAGGCCCCTGATACCCTGTTTTCTCCTGAAAGCATGACGCCCGGCGTGTCTGTTGCCAACACCCCACATCTCTCTTCTTTACTTCTCCCCTCTAATCATTCATTTTTCAGCAGTGGCACAGGCCAGTCACAGCCCTCATTTTCTCCCCAGTACCTGACATGCTGGGGCTCAGGAAATGCTTTTGGGCTAAATACTTTTGTGTCATATTTCTGCTGTTTGAAAAGGATACTGATTTTTAAGCATAGATAACATGGTAACTTTGTCCAGAAGATAGAAGAGAGGTTGATCATTCTCATGTCCTTAAATTTGCCTGTTACTTAGACCCTGCGTGGTCTTAATAGGGTTTCAGTGTTTCTCCAGGAATTCATGTGCTGGAGGCTTGGTCCCCACATAAGATGTTGAGGTGTGAGAACCTTGAAGGGGTGGGGCCTAGTGGAAGGTGCCTAGGTCTTTGGGGACTCTGCTTTAGAAGGGGATTGAGATAGTCTCAGGACTCTGCTTAGTGGCTGAGAGTGAGATTTATAAAAGAGCAAGCCTGGCCTCCCTGAACCCTTCTGGCTTCTGCCTCACCATGTGCCTGCTGACTCTGGCCTGTTCTTCTACCACGGTGCCTTCTGCCATGTGACGGTGCCTCCTGGCCAGCTGGACCGTGGGTCAGTGGGGCACAGCTGTGGGGGGGGCTGAACTGGCTCCGAGAGATGGGAACAGGCTGGTGAACGACCACATATGATGGGAAGGGGGGTGCTGCTGCGCTAGCTGGCTTGCTTTAGAATCTGTCATTTTTCTATTTGTTCATCCATCCTGTTTCACAGGTCTAGGTTACAGCCCTTGGGTAGCTCTTCTCCTCTAGGTACTGATGAATGCAGTACTTTGGAGATCACCATTCCTTCTATACAGTGTCCTCTTTATGACAGTATTTTGGTGATCAAAATCCTAGGTTCCTGGAGTTTTATTTTATTTATTTATTTATTGTACTGGGAATTGAACTCAGGGCCTCCCGCTTGCCAGGCAGGTGCCGTGTCACTGAGCTACTTCCCCGGTTAGTTTCTTGAGTTTTAAATTAAAAAGTTAACCTAGTAATAAGACCATTCCTGTCTTCCTCGAAGAGACATTGTAAGGATAATGAATGGACTTACAGATAAAATGTTTTGAGCTCCTTAGAAGGGAAAAGCTGTTGGACTCGTAGGCGTTATTGTTATTATTATTATTTAGTTTCATGCTGCCGCTATAGGATTACAAATGGATTAATTTTGGAAATGATAATTTTATGTGTAGACATCACTTCTTTCTCAGTCACCAAAATTGGCTTTGGCTTGAGCCCTCCAGGGAACCTCAATTTGTAGATTAAAAACAAATTCCCAGTTTCACAAGGAGAGAAATTTTTAAAAGGTAAAATAGTCACAAATGTTTTCACTACAGTTTTCATTTGCTGTATTTTAAAGAATCTAAAATTAAGTCTTTTAAAAGAGTCAACTTAAAAAAAAACTTCTTTTCTAGGAATGTTCTGTGTCTGCAATAAGTAATAAATCATATCATGGCGGTTGGCTCCTCCACTTTCATGCAAAATAAATAAATACATTCCGTGATACACATTGGGGGGGGTTCCTGTAATTTTTATGGAAAGAAGGAATAACTTTACAGGTGATGGAGATTTTTACCACCTGCTGGTAACACAGGGCGCTCACTGAGTTCAGTGTGTGCACTGGTCTGCCAGGAATTGGAACCCTAAAACTTAAGTCAGCCTCCCCAGGGAAGCCGACCTGGCTTTCTGCAAGTGGACCGAAAGGAGCTCTTTGCTCCCAAAGTAAATGCCGTGGTCTTTGCAATGCCGGGGGGAGGGGGCAGAGGAACCAAGCAGGCCGAGCTTTCATGGCAGGAGATGAAGAGAAAGGCACTGGGTGGCTTGCGAGCACTTGCACACATTTCACTTGCAAATAGGGGCGTGATGGGCTCTCTGTGAGCAACCACTGTCTTTATAACTGAGAACATTTAGTGTTGGCAGGAAGGTGAGAGTACAGATGCTCAGGGCGGAGTGTGGGGGACATCTTGACTTTCTCGTACCATGGCATTTCTTGCAGCAGGTGACATTTTAACTCCCTAGGTCTGAAATAACCTGCGGAGGTTGTGGTGCTGGAGGAGGAGAGGGAGTGGGCTGGGTACCTTTGGGAAGGGCTGAAGCTCAGTGGAGCTTACAGAGCTGCCTGTAAGGGTGAGGGTGAGGGACGGGGGACGGGGGACAGGGGATGGGAGAGACACCAAGGAGAAGATGTGGGAGAGGCTGGCCTCACTTTTGCGTTTCCTTGTTGTCCTTTGAAGAAGTGGGGATGGTGAGATCGGGTTCGCCTGACTGTACCCAATGGCAGGAAGGCACAGCACAAGCGCTGTGGCAGTCCCCTGCGAGGATGGCACTGTGTTTCCACTAAGGGATGATGCAGGAATGTCCATCCCTGCTTGGGGTGAGGAGCTCCAGGCTCACAGCCACTCAACGCCAGCTGCACCCTCAAGCGTCCAGCCTTGGGAGCGGGCAGATGAGCTAGAGAGGAGCAGCTTCCCCACGTCGCCAGCGTTTGCAAATTATGACTTATTCTTTCCTCCCAGGCCCTGGGAATGCACTGGGTTTGGGTTGTGCTGAATTCATTCTTACATTTATCCTGTGGCCTTCGCCTTAAACATCCGTGCCATGTGGCAGAAGAAGTAGAGATTGTAACTCATTTTCTGCATTCTCCCTTGCCTCTGCCTTGTCTATCACATCCCACATTGGGACTGTCTTTGGACACTGATACCCTTGTGGCTTTTCCCTTTGCCCTTTGGGAAAAGTGCTGAAAAATGCCCTCACACTGAGCTACAGAATGAAGGCTGGTCAGGTTTAAAGTGTTTTCTCTTCTTGTGGTGTTTACATTTCTTACAGGAGTGAAGACATCTTAAACCAGAGGAATGATTCTCTAGTTGTGGAGTTTCAGTCATCAGCCAGCAGATGCAGGAGGTATTATTTTGGGCATGGAACTGTCCCAGAAGCCCAGCGTCGCCCTAACTGACCGCCTGCCTGCTTCATCTTACATAAGGCCACTTCATGAATCACCTGTCCTATGTGTTTGGTCGGCATGACCTGATGTGGGTGGCCAGCGTGTTCGCAGAGGTCTCTGTGAAGTTCACATCCTGGGTGGAGACAAGAGGAGAGTTCTGATACGCAATGCGACCTTTTATCATTATTGTGATTACTATTAATATTTTAATGCAAATGCTAATATTGGACTAAAATCTACAAGTTCGTAATAGAACCAGAATTCTCCTATTGGTTAAAGCCCTCTTCATGCTCATCCATAGCACGAATCATGTGTCCTCAGAGCTGTCTCTGTCTGCAATCCATGGAATATTCATGAAGCCTGGGCTTTCATCTGATAGATGTCCACTAGCAGGGCAGGGCATCTGCATCCTCCCCTCTCACCCTGAAGCTTGGTTCTGGGGATGAAAGTATCGCTTCCACCTCATGCCTCCTTTATGTCAGTCACTGTCACCACAACCTCCCTAGAACCTGAGCATGACATTGAAGCTGTGAGCCTCTGGGTCAGTAGAAGATTCCAGAGTCTACAGCCTCCCTTACATGAAGGACAGTGGTTGGACTCTCAAACCTAATAATGTTGAGTAATGTACTAAGGATGAATTAAAATGGTAATAGTCTCCCTGTTCTGGATATTTTAACATTCCCTAATTTTAAATTTAAATTAAATGCCTTAGGGGCTGTAGCAACCTTGCCAGAAGCATGTTTTGCATCACTCCACAGACCAAGAATTTAAAGTATGTGCTGGCCACACAGGCAGAGCTAGGACAAGCAATACTCATTTTACAGTTGTGTTATTTGTGTGCAACTACGTAACACAAATACTCTCTTTTACTACAGATAGCTATGTAGCTTTAAATTTTTTTATTTTCCTACACTCTTTTGCCTGCACAGATCCTTTTTTATTCCCCCTACCTTCATAGCGGGACAGCAGGGTTTGGAAGCACTAAAGCAGTTGCAAAGCTCTTTTTATAAACTGCCTTCGTGTGGACACCCCATGGCAACACTGTAAGACACCCCTGCGTTTTAACAGACACTGGGGCCTGGAGAGATTGAGCAGTTTTCTGTCACCTGCCTTGGGTGAGGGGACAGCTCCAGTTGGCAGTAGGTGTCCTGGTCCCCGCCTCAGTCCTCTGGGCCAAGGGGGATCGCTACACAGTGAGGGCGAGGCCATTGGCATTAAATGCCTCTGTGGAGAGTGAGGTCAGAGCTGGTTTTGAGAGCCCTGTTAGTTTTTCTGGTTGGTAGCACTGCACTGCTTCCGGTGTCACTGTGAATCCAGCGGGCCTGAGAAAACAGGCGATTTTCCTTCCACCAAAGAACAGGTCCTTTGTGGTCACCCGTTCCATTGGCCCCTTTATTTTCCTTGTTACAGGAAGAACACTTGATTTCTCCCGTAGCTCTTTCTGTTTTCTGGTGTCTGGCTTCTTGATAATTGTATTTTGGGAGAATATTATTTCCTTCAACCAAGAGACCACACTGCTGGACGACACAGCATAATTCAGCTACCATTCTCTCCCTTCTCTGTGTCATCTGGAAGTGTAGTTAGGAGGAGCCATCGTGTCAAAGGGATCAGGAGGAAGAAGTGATTCAGTCATTGTCTGACGACCTGACTGATTAACAGAGACCAGGAGACGGCTCATAGCTGTGGGAACCGCTGCGGCATGGAGTGGTAACAGCTCTTTAGGGAGCTAGTTAATGACAGAATCACTACAGAAACACAACAACGAAAAAAAAAAATCCCACACAGCAGCATTCCCCTGTAACACTCTGAGGCTGAGTCACCAGAGGAAGTATGCTCATAATTCCTATTTACACATCACTGCAATTACCGTCTGCCTTCTGATTGCTCTGTCTTCTCCTGTCAAAGTGGTTTAGATGGTTCCTCTTTCCCGTCTCAGGCGGAGAAACCTCACACTGGCGGAAGCCTGTTCTAAGGACTTTTCCCCCTGAGCAGAGGTCGCCATCAGGCACCGGACGCCTAGGCCTGATTAGACTGGCTTTATCGGATCTGTGTTTTCATTGTTATTGCTGTCTGTCCATCACCTAGATGTCTTCACTCAAGTGAATGGTGCCCTGGGCTTCCCTGTGATGTTTGGGTTTGTCCTCTTTTCTCTCTCCTGATCCAGTGTCTATGAGCCAGATAGAAATGCGTTACGGAGGAAAGAACGGGAAAGAAGAAACCAAGAAACTCAACAGGATGGTGGCACATTCAACTCCAGCTACTCCCTCTTCAGCGAGCCCTACAAGGTAGACAGTTTTGGTTGTTTACCTCCACCCCACACGGACCGCTCACCCCGCCTCGGTGGTGGGTGTGCGTGGGAAGGCGCTGACCAGCCAAGCTCCGGGCCAGCCACGGTGCCCAGGTCTTTGTGTCTAGCTTCAGTGCCTTTACTGGCTCCTGCTTCAGTCTAATGTAACTTTCTGTTACTATCGAGATCCACTTGCTGTGACTTTTGTCCAGAACACAGACTTCATGTCCGCATTGATATTTCAAAGTCAGTGGCATTTGCTTTTTTTTTCAGTTTGTAGAAAACAAACAGAATTCAAAAGAAATCGGGTTCCATGTTTTGACATGCGTGGATCATGTGAGGGTCAGGGTACTTAACAGGGCTACTGAAAATGAATTTGTAAGAGCATTTCTCCTTTTTACCAAAGGCCAGATAAATAATCTTTTTTCCCCCCTAAATGGAACATCTTCCCAGACTTCACCTGTCCCACAGGCTGTGTGGGGCTGGCCTAGTTCAGGCTGGCGAGCGCTTGCACATTCAGCCCCTTGTTCTAACTTTCACCCTGACTTCTCTTCCTGTCACTCTGGGTTTCTGACAAGAATAATTACCTATTTGGAAATTGGAAGCAGACTAGTTCTGAACCAACTCTGAAATTTTACCAAAAAATCCTCCAGTGGAACTGCGAAAAAAGAAAAGAAAATCCAGTCCTGGAAAGACCTAATCTAGACCATATTGTGAATTTGCAATAGTCAGTTTTCTGACTTCCAGGTAGTATAATTTGCAATATGATATCAAGGATAGACTCCTTTTGTGTACCCTGAGACCATTTGTCACAGGCTTTCCGTTCTGGAGTGAGGCGAGAGCTGACAGGTGTCTCCAGAGGCCATGAGGATTTTGATTCCATCTCTGAGCTCCCATTCTGAGTGTGGCTAGCCTGGCTGTGTGACCTGTGAAGGCACCCGTCCACCATTCTCTGTTTCTGTTGTCTCTAACCATAGCATGGATGTGTTTTTCTTTCTCCAGACTAACAAGGGGGATGAGCTCTCCAACCGGATCCAGAATACTTTAGGCAATTATGATGAAATGAAAGACTTTTTAACTGATAGATCCAATCAGAGTCATCTTGTTGGCGTCCCCAAACCAGGGGTTCCTCAGACTCCTGTGAACAAGAACGATGAACATTTTGTTGCAGATTCAAGAGCCCAGCCCCAGCCCCCATCTGTCTGTAGCACTGCATCGTCCGCGCCAGCCGCCGGCCCCGGGCAGCAGAGTAAGAGAGGCACCGTGGGCTGGCAGAAGGCTGGGCACCCGCCATCTGACGGCCAGCAGAGAACAGGTAAGCAGCAGCGTAGGGCGCTTGCTTGGCACAATCTGCTCACCCAGAGAACCAGAGTGGAAACCTAAGCCGCTGTTCATTCTCGTCTTCTCCTTTCAACTCAGCACAACAGGGCTCTCTCAGGACCTTGCTTGGAGATGGCGTTGGCAGACAACAGCCACGGACCAAACAAGCGTGCAGCATAGAGGTGGGGCTTCCGACCCAGGAAAGGCCACCTGCGATGGCCACGAAGCCCAGCAGTGGTGGACACTGTGTTCAGAACTTTCCTCCCTCCCTGGCTTCAAAACCCAGCCTGGTCCAGCAGAAACCAACTGCCTATGTGCGGCCGATGGATGGCCAGGATCAAGCCCCCGATGAGTCTCCCAAACTGAAGTCGTCCGCAGAAGCCGGTGTGCACTGCGCGTCCTACAGAGGCGTCCCAGCCGGCAAGCCAGAGTCAGCCAGGGCCAGGGCCAAGCTTTCCAAGTTCAGCGGCCCTAAGCAAGGCGAGGTGAGTCTTTTCCCAGTACCGCTTCCGTGCAAACGAAGAAGCTGCATGCAGGGCTCGATGATGGTTGAAAATTTGACATCCGGGCATCTTTTTTTTTTTTTTTTCTGGTGATGTGGGTGAGTTCATGTGATGGGATTTGTACCGATACCTACTAAGATGAACAGACATAAATAACGGTTTCTTAATGTTTCAAATTCACTATTGGAATTTTTAAAGTACTAACAAGTGGAGTTGCGTGCCTGTGTGTGTGTGTGTGTGTGTGTGTGTGCGTGTATAGACTACATGTTAAGGAAAGTATGCTTTCTTCACTATAGTTGAAGACATTTTTTGTGAGCAAGGTAGTGTTGACTGAGATAGATATATTAGAAATAGAAGCATTTCTAAGGCTGTAATTTTTTTAACATTGTAGAGGGTAAAAAAGAATTCAGAAACTCAAAATCTTAACATTTTTTAAAAACTGGTTTTGAAGTGTCTTATGAAAAATCCATACAGGAAATGCATAATGATTTTTAAAGTACTTGTTTAAAGTATTCAATATGAAATATGATGAATACTCAAATGTCCCAGATGACCCATCCCTGTTGTAATATTTACGATTCAGATTCATCCATGTTGATAAGAATTGTTTTTGAACCATCTTGGTCTTATAAAAGTAATCTTCAGTTGCGTGAGTAGGTGAACTGAGTGAAGTATTTTGAGTTCTTTCTGCATCTCTATTTTATTTAAGGTATTTGCTGTTTGTGTTGTAAAGGGAGTGGTGTGGATGTGCTGAATGTTGGAATTCTGAATGAACAATCCCATGGTGGCAGTTGGCAGCAAAGGCAGGTTCTAGTCACTTCAACCGTAAACCTGGGCAGAAAACTAAGTTTTGTTTTAAGGAAGTGCGTATCGTACTATATTCCAAATTGAGCGTTTTTAAGAGCCCATAAAGAAGAAACAAGACATGGGTTATTTGTTGTTGCTTTGCGGATACAGAATATCAACTGCATGAGTCTTTGAACACTGTATCTAGGAACTAATGAGTTGTTTTAGTTCTTGACCTAACTCTTCTTTTCTTGTTGGATACCAGGGATTGAAACTAGGAGCTTCTCACCATCTACTTCTGCCCCCTGACCTTTTTATTTTGAAACAGAGTCTTTCCTGGTCACTAAGTCACCCAGCCTGGCCAGTTGCAATCTTCTTGCCTCAACCTCCCAGATTGCTGGGATCGCAGGCTTGTGCCACCACACCTGGCTAATACACTCTTTTTCAAGAGGGAGTGACAGTGTGACAAGCATACGCTTTCTCTGATTCATTTGATTTAAACAAATGATTTGACATTTCTTGTTGCATCTCTGATGAAGCCGAGCTCACACATTACTGAGCTTTCCTCAGATGTCCCCATGGGCCATCTGGGAGCTGAACATGTCACCTTTCGAGGGGATGTCCTTTGAACTCTCAGAAATGTTTGCACAGGTTTTAATGAGGAGAGTCAGTGACACAGACCCCAGTAACTTCTTTTGATTACACATTTACGATGGGCTTCTAGAAAGTGCTCATTAGGGATTAATGGAGGCAAAATGTAATTTCTACAAGCATTTAAAAGTCCATAGAAAACACACACGGAGACCATGTTATAAACTGAACTCACCAGGCTCATGGGTTTTTGTCAACATTGCCGAATGACCTCTAGCGGGGTAACTGACTTAAATCACAGAAATCCCTTTATAACATGGATCTCTATCCATATCTTTCCAAAATGGTTTATATCAACCGAAGGAACTTTAACGTTACTAGATAATAATACGCTTATTCATTTTGGAACCTGGTATGTCACTACAAGTCGGGTTAAAAGGAAAAGCTGCATATTTTTGATAGTAGTCTTCTGTAGATACCCATACAGGAGATTTTTGCGTGCGTCATTTAGCAACTTGGACACTGTCAGCATGCCCTTTAAAGACCAGCTGGGGAGCGACATGCCATACTGCTGTTCGCTCATCACACAGAGGGGCCACGCCTGACACCTGACACGGAGAGGCGTACTTAGAGAAATCAAATCTTTACACGACACGTATTTCATTTCCCCTTCGTGTAAGGACACTGAACCTGCCAGCCTGTTACCCTTCTGGCGCTGTGCCCTGAATACATCAGAGGCCGATTGTCATTGATTGAAAGGAGACATGGGAGGTGTTGTTTCTCGAGTAACGCCTCAATTGGTGGGGGATATTTTAGGAGGCAAGGGTGCAGTCTTTACTGTAGTAAAACCCTTCGCTCAGTGAGAAAAGTACTATACACTGAATCTTAAAAGACTCGTTAATAGGCCTCTCATCATAGGAAGAAAAGGACTGTTCCATTGATAGCAGGAAAATAGTATCTGTGAGTTACTTTTCCTCCCTTCTACTACAAGGGTTTTTTTTTTATTGTTTGTTTTTTGACAGCATTCCAAGAGACAATTAACAGGTATCCTTTTGTAGGTACATTGTTCAACAGCTGTAGATCATTTCTATGTGATCCGTGACCACAACATAGAAACTGAAGAATTTTATCAATGAGATTTACTTTGGAGGGAATATATGCTTTTTACTTTTTTTGGAAGGGGTGAAATAATTAAATGTAGCAAACAATGTCAAGAGTAGTCATGCCTGTATATATTTTTAATATGGATGCCACCATTGTGAAAATCTCAACTCAGTAGTACTGCCATTAATTTCCAGTGAGGTAAGGAAGCTGTTTTCTAGAGAAATTTACAGGGGAGAAAAAATGACATGAAGGGAACTGGCATTACTTGACGAGAGTTATTCAGGATGTTCTCGCAGAATGCGATTATCACAATGTGAAGTATTTAGAGGCTGAAAGGAAGCATTAGCTAAAAATGATGTAAAAACAAAGGGGGCTGCATAAATAGCTGTTTCGCGGAGAGAAGGTACATTTCTCAGAAGAAAACCAGATCAATGACTTGGTGTATTCAAATGTGGGAAATTAAAAAAAATAAAATCTGGGATCTGATCTCTGCCTTCAGGCTATCTATCTACATGAATGGAATAAATTAGACTGTTAGCTCTTAATTTGCAGTTTCTTTCACTCACAATCCAAACTAAATTTAAAATTGGCCTTCTAGCCCTAGGAAAATTTCCTCACCTTCATCATCCTTGCAGTGGAAAAATAATTCTGTGTTATTTTTTAAGATGGAGAATTTGTGAATGTGTTTTGCCTGATTTTACACTTCATAAACTCCCCGTTCTTTCCCTTACAACATCTGCACTCTGTCTGCTGCCACGGCAAATTATTTGTTATAATTCTTTAGTCCTCAATAATAGGTAATTAGTGTAGAAAAATCCAGTGCAATTTGATGTGGAAGTTAAAGGCCTTGAGGGAATTCTTTAACTGATACACCTGCCTCTTGGCTGATTTTTTTTTCCCAGCTCAGTTTTGTATTTAATGAAAAACATATTTTTGTTGTTATAGCTGAGTCTCTTATTCTCGGCGCCGTCCCTCATTACGAGGGCCTCCCAGGAGGCCCACTTGGAAGGTGTTTACTGTTAGGCAAGAGACAACGGATTTAAGGAATGGTTGAAGCATGCATTCTGGAACATTCTAGGATATTCTAGAACAAGGCATGGCAAATTGTATTTCCCAGTGAAGTGGAGTATTTCCCTCCTCTATTTGCACACACTTTGCCCTTAGCATGCAATTCCAGCTCTAGACAGAAACCACATTTGGTTTGTTTGGCAGGCTATAGTTCCCGCAGTGGTATTCCAAACCCTACACATGTTATCTTGTTTGCTATCAATTTAATAAATAGGGCTGATTTGAGTCTGCTATGGCAGAGGGCTCTGATGGCTGGAATGAAGCACATGGAAGCCAGAAAGCACAGGAAGCCTCTTTCCCTCTGGTCAGGAAACAGATCCCTAAATTTGAGTATCAATAGGCTGTGTGTTGGAAGTTTCAGTTGTGGTTACTAATTTATCCACAAGAACAGAGTGACTGTTTTTGTTGATCAGAATCTTATTTGTTAAAACATGTAATGAAATGGTTTAAGTTCTATTGATTAATCACTGCCTTTTCATGATGGGCACTTAAAAAACACTGCCTACACCGCAAACGGGAGTAGATGAAGGACGGTGATTCCACAAAATAGTTTCCTAGAAAAGCAATTAACTAATATTTTTTTAAGTTCACGGAAGATAAATGATGTAGGTTTCCTATTTCCTGTCACTCTTGGTTACCTTTGTATGAAAATGGATTTCTTCCAAATTAAAGTCGGCACCAGCCTGTCGGGCAGAAAAGGCATCTGTGAGCGGTGTGTACATTACATATTCATGGCAGTAGAAATTTCTTAATTACATCTGAGATGTATAATGTTTTCAAATGGAAGTCTGCTGTCAGGCTGCACCCCGATGCAGTGAAGGTGTGTGTCAAGACTGGAGCCTCAGTTTCCCCGTCTGTCCTGGCAACGTTCTTCCCGTCACCCAAGGCAGTGGCGGCCATGTCCCATGGGATGATATGGTGCCACTTCCTGCTGCCCGCATCACCCTGAACACCGCACTCTCAGTCCGGTGCTTGTCCCAGTGATACAGTGGGACAAAGACTCAATCCCAGATCTCAGACGCTGGGCAAAAGCTCTTGCTTTCTGGATTTTCACCAGGTCATCCTGAAGGTCGCAGAGGAGACTGGCGCTTGGAAATATTTCTGTATTTTTGAGTCCTTTTATGTTCAGCCACCGGGGCCCTGAAGGGTAATGCACTTAATAACCTCCTCTCACTTTGGATGTATCCTGCGAAGCTGACGTTTCCGCTGGAGCAGGAATGCATTTCTGATGGTGGAGATACTGAGGGCCGGGCTGCAGGGAGATTACTCGCTGTATTTCCCTGGCTGTTTTCTCAGCTCCTGTAAAAGCTTCCAACCCCCGAAGGTCACCTGGGCAGGCTGCAGGCCACTTCCTGTGAACCTGCAGGGCCTCCTGTGCGTGCTGGCTCTGCTCCTAATTCAGAGCTGGGACCCGTGTCTGGAGTCATGAGCAAGGGCCTCACTACCATGTCCAGGGAGAAAAGCCTCTTGTTGCGAACCCCACTCTTTCCTAAGCAGAAGTCATGTACCGTCTTTCAGATACATGGCGGAGAGGTGGAACCCAGCAGAAGGATCACAGAAGGATCACAGCGCCCGCCCAGAGGCCACCATCAATAGCTGAGTGCAAATCCTGCGTCTGCCACCCATGAATGGTGTGACTGGGGGGCAAATCAGAGAATTGCTCTGGGCCTCAGTTTCCTGAGAAGTGGTCAAAATTATAATCCCTGTTTGTCAGAGCTGTTGGGAGGAGCAGTAAATCAGGGAGAGTATGTGATGTGCTTGGCACAGTGGTGAGACAGTAAGCATTTGGTAAGCATTAGCCCCCTAATGGCTACCTAGAAAAGACAAAATATAAAAATGAATATATCATTGGAAGTGGTTCTGTGTTGTGGTGTGAGCGATAGATAGAGATGGAGAGAGAGAGAGAGGGATGTAAAATTCTGAAAGGTAATTGTACTTAGTTGTTAGAAATAACTTAAATTTTAAAGGCCCAGGTGACTCTGGATTAGTGTGAAGTCCTAGTGATGTGATTGCCCCTTATTTAACGCTTGGTTCCCTCCTGAGATTTTATTCCCAAGTCTGGAATCACGTTTGCTCTCTTCTTCTTTGCATTTGTTTTATTTTTCCCGAGTTGCTGCTATCTGTAGGGGAATGCGTCCTGTGAGCTTTACCTCCAATTCTGTGAGATACAAGATCAACAGGATTCGGATGGAGGGAAAATGTTGCAGTGTTCAGGTAGGCAGTAAGTAAGTGTTTAGAATGGCTCATTGAAAGAGATCTATTTGAAGCCGCAATGTATTAAACAGCATGTTTAATTGGGCTGAGCAGTGGAATCACTTATCTCCTCATGATTAACCAGCATTAGCAATACCTGTATAGTGAATGAAAATCGTCTCTGCAGTGCTGCTTGCTGCGTATGTGAGAAGCAGCCTGGTGTCGACTCCCTAAACCCTCTGCATTTGTCCTGTGTGGACCAAAAGTCAAGCTTCAGGACTAGTACGATTCAGGGAGCAGCACTGCCTAGGCTGCGTCTTCCTGCAGTAACTGGAGCAAGGAGTGAGGTTTCAGAGCCAGACTGCGTGAATCAGACTCTTCCTTTATATTTGCTAGAGTCCTTGGGCTCAGTAGCTTGATCTGTGGCATGGAATCAGGGTAGAATCTACAACAGCACTTTTGTGACTATCATGAATTCATCGTCATACAGCGCCTTCCAGAATGGCCGGCACATAGGAAGCACCCTATGACAACCCACACTGAGAACGATTAATTAATTATCACAGCTGTGTGGAGTAGCTCTATTGGCTTTGTATTTATTTTCTAAAGTCTCCAATTCCAGACAGATCGACAGCCCCAAATCTAGACATGGAGGTGAAATGGGTGACTATCCCTACAATCTAGGTTCCACAGTGCCGGAGATTTTAGTCTTGTAGTGTTTTGACTGTTTTCCACCTCACCTCCAACTGTACCTAGCACATAGTCGATGCTCAAGAGAGACGTGCTGGATTAGCTAGTTAATTTAAGGGTATGAGTGAGAGAAGCCAGTCCTCCTCCAAGCACTGACTGCCTCATGTTGGGGCCTCAGTAATTCCTGCCAGACCTTCTATGGCAAGAGAGAGGCCGAATACTTCCAACATTTAATTTATAGCTGCTGTTGCAGAGAGAAATGGGAACCATATTTACTGATGGATGTAAACACTGTACACAGAAAATGAATCGCAGAGCCGTATGCTGCCCACGCAGGCCGTACCCTGACAGGCCGCAGTGCACTGGGGTCTCCCGCCTCCTTCTGCCTGGTGTCATTTTCATGTGCCGAAGCCCTTGTGTGGGGACATGCGTGTGCTTTATTCTCGGGGATGCTTGTGTCTCCTGGAGGGACACAGGAAGGAACCTGGAGCATAGGAAGCAGGAATGAGGAGGACGATGAGGGGAGCTCTCAGGGGGAGCACGTTTTCCAACTTTCAGCTGTGAGTTACGTTTTCCTGGATTTAAGTAAGCCTGGAATACACAGAGTTCCTAGAGGCACCCCTTGACTCCCAGATGTCCCTCGTTCTGTGCTTTATTATTCCTGCTAGTTGGGGCTCCTGCCTCAATTCTTCATGGGAATTCATCATGTCATAGTCTCGGTAAACATGCCACACATGTGGCCAGATCTGTGTCTATTTGCTGTCACATGGACCAGCCCTTTGGAAGTGCTGCTGGCTGCATAGCATTTGTGTCCCCAAAGCCCTTGTCAGTGGTCAGCCTCGTATCTGTGTGATAGAAGGGTAAACGGAAAATAGAAAAATGAACACATCCTGCTATCCTGGCCATCGATACTCATCAATCGCACCCTCACCCCTGCTCTTAGAGGTTTTGCAGACCCCATAGAGAGCACTGGAGCTGGCCAGGCTCCTCCAGCCCCGCAAACGGGTAGATTTCTCTCTGTGGCTCATCTGTCTGCCTTCAGGCCCAGCAGCTGGGGGAGGGGCCATCACCAATGTCTACGTGAGGGTGTTGGAATCAGTCATGTGAAAGCCACCAGTTACCTATGAGAGTTTGGAGGCTAAAGAAAGAGGAAATAGAGATGTTACACACAGACTACTCTTTCTAGAAAGTTTGTTGCCAAGAGGAGCAAAGATTCTTCAAAATAGTATGTCCTTGTTGTAAAATTTTGTTTAATCTTTAGAACATAAAAATAGCCAGGCATGGTGACACATGGTAATCCTGGCTGCTCAGGAGGCTGAGGCAGGAGGATGATGAGTGCAAATCTGACCTAGGCAATTTAGTGAGACCCTGTCTGGATATAGAAAGGGACCGGAATGTGGCTCCAAACCTTGGTTATTGCCGAGCATGGGCAAGGCCCTGGGCTCAAGCCCCAGGACCACAAAAGAGTCAATCTGAATATAAAGATGACAAAAGTTACCTGAATCCTACTGTTTGGAAATAATCACACATCACATTTTATAGAGTCACCTGACGTTTCTGTCCTTTGGCCTGCTTTCTTGAACTGAGCTAAAGATACTATATATAGTTATTATCCCACTGATTTTCCTGTCACTGAGCAGTCTCTGGCGCCGTCCAGCGAGTGGTATTTAGTGCTCATCTGGTTGTATGACAACTTGCTTAGTTTTATCTTGTAACTGATTTACATAATCCGCTTGTTGGCCATTTAAGCTGTTTTCAGATGTTTCGCTGTTATGAGACCATTCACTGCAGATGCATATTGTTTGTTCTCAGAAAAAATTCTTAGACTCTGACTTATAATTCCAAACGATAGGTACCATACGTAGTGAACCTTGTCATCCTGTCCTTTACCTGCTTTTTGTATTTGTGTTTTTGTCTTTGTCAGTTAAACAAATTCCTTAAATATAAAAAAAACTGACCTGTCCTCAATAATATTGTAAGCTATTTTTCCAGTTTGTCAATTAACCTTTATTTTTAGTGGAAAAACTTCTCTCTCCCTCTCTCTCGTCCTTTTCGATCTCTTCATTATTATGGTTAGAAAGGCTGTGTTATAAGCTAACAGAGATTAGTAGATATGTCAAAGACCCAGAACATATGAAAACATAAAGGAAATGGATGAAAAGTTATCTGTCTGGAATTTATGTTGCTAAAAAGTAAGACTCTACTTACCCATTTCTTCACATAGCCAAATCCAGCATAAACAGTTTACTAGTCCACCTTTTCTTTAGAGTTTCACAAAGGAAAAAGACAATGACTTCATCTTGATGGAATTATGATGCAGCTATTGGTAGAGACCTTTATGAGATGATAGATTGGTTTGTTTTGGTTTTTTGAGTCTCGGCCTTGCTATGTAGTTCAGGTTAGTCTTAAACCTAGCGTGTAACTTGGGCTGCCTTGGACTCACAGCAATCCTTTTGCCTCAGCCTCCAAGTGCTGGGATTACAGGTGCGCGCCACCATGCATAGTGAGACTGGAATTCTTAAAATACTCCAGCCTGTCTTTAAGACCCTGTGTCAGTCCTCCTGCCCCCGCCTGCCTCCTCAGCCCCAGAAACCAGGGAGCTTCCTTCTTCCTAAATCTCTCTAGAGTCAACATGTGTTATATTACCAAACATTACGAATCATCTTTTTTAAAATTTTAAAATGAAAGAAGAATAAAAACAATGATAAAAAATTTCAAAACAATAAAATAGGAGATTAGCAATGGTTAATACATTGTGTATTGTTATCTTCAATGTAGTTGCTCAGATTTCAAGATACGGGCATGAAAATATGATCAAACAATGAAGGTATAAACCGTTCTTTTTGATGAACTAATAGAGATTAGTAGTATAATTATCTATCATATATATATATATATATATTCTCTCCCCTTCTTTCTTTTCTCCTTTCCCTCATCCTAGTTGTTCTTTCCTTTTAAGCAGTTTCTTCCCCTCTCACTTTCACAGAGTCAGCACTCAAAAATCAATAGCGCTGTTGTACACAAACAACAAACTCACTTAGAGAAATTAGAGAAACAACACCTTTCACAGTAACATCCAAAAAAATTGAAATACTTAGGAATCAACCTAACAAACGATGTAAAAGATCTATGTATTGAAAATTATAGTACTCTGAAAAAGGAGATCAAGGAAGATATCAGAAAATGGAAAGATATCCCTTGCTCATGACAGGAAGAACCCACATCGTGAGAATGGCCATTCTCCCAGAACTGTTACACAGATTTAATGCATCCTGATCAAAATACTATTAGCATACCTCGTGAATCTAGAGAAAACATTCCTAAAATTCATTTGGGAACAGAAGAGACCTAGAGTATCAAAGGCACTCCTGGGCAACAAAGACAAGGCAGGAGGCATCACAGTCCCTGACTTAAAGTTATACTACAAAGCGACTGTGATAAAATCAGCATGGTACTGACAAAAAAATCCCCCACAAAAAACCACCAGACCTGAGGATCAGTGAACAGATTGGAAGATACAGGCACAACTACAAACACACTCAGCCACCTTATCTTTGACAAAGGGGCCAGACATACTCACTGGAAGAAAGATAGCTTCTTTAATAAATGGTGCTGGAAAAATTGGCTTTCCACATGTTAAGACTAAAGGTAGACATGTGTTTATCACCATGCACTAAATTACAGATTCATCTTTTTGGGGTGTTTGTCAGATATCACATTGTGAGTGCCTGAGGGACCAGCCCCTTTCTATTCATCTTTGTACCACTGTCTTACAGATTTGGGTCCTATGAGACCTATTGCTGAAATTATTTTATCTGAGTTCTGGATATTGAGTATCTGCGCCAGAAAATAGGGAGACAAATCTACTTTCACCATTTTAAACCCATGTTTGGTAAACCCATGACAATAGAAAATAAAGACCAGACTGGTTCCATGTCATGTGGTGAGGCTTTGTCTCCATCGCTTGGGCATTCTGCCCTATTTCCTCATGCCTTCTCTGGTTTTCCCTCCAGATTCTTTTATGCCAGTTCCTTTTATTAAAATAAGCAAATAACAATAATCGTTAGCAGTTGATCATTGTCAGAATCTTGCTGTATTTGCTCTCCATCTTATTCCTGATATTTTTTGTTTAATTAATCATTAATAAGTTTTCTGCTTATTTACATATTTTGTGAAATGAAGGAAGATGATATTTAAAAATCAAATCCCACCATCCAGAAACAAAAATCACAAAAGTAAGATTAACATCATTATGGATACCATGCTCCTCCTGCCTTTGTATTTCTTTGGTTCCTTTTTTGGAACATCTTTTGAGCTTTGATGATGTGTATTCTTTTACTATTTCTGCCCTGTTACTGCTTGTAGGTGATTTTCTCTTTGTACCTGAATATCTAAAGAGTTTTTTACAATTCATGCAGCTTCACCAAAGCGTATTAAGTGATTCCTGAAACATGGAACACTTTTTCAGTCTGAAAGTAAGTTTTCCTATTTCAGGGAATTTAAGAAAAGTATCCACATTATTTGCAAATATTGATTGCTTTTGATTTGCATCTTAAACTTGGGACCTCTGTAGGCAAATAATCTACCAGTGAGGGACCACCCAACCTTCGTCTTTCTTTCTCATCTAGTAGTTTCTCTCTGTGTGGACTGATCTATATTTTTTTTAACTGCAATAACTATTAGTTAGTTCCCTAAGCCTTTCCTATTTTTGTCAGCAATTCCATTTTCAGTATCTGTCTGGTTCCCACTGTCTCTGTTTTTTTTTAAAAAAAAATTTATCTTCAGTTCTTGTATTAGTTTTAGTTCTATTATGTGAACATACGGCTTTATTTTAAAAACTATGGCCTTCCGTGAGTGCGTAAGTCATTCTTTTGTAAGAATGTAGAAGATTGTAATGCTGATCGCTCTTTGGTTGGTTATAGGTTTTATTTATCATCATACCTCAGAGTTTCATCTTTTATGAAAAAGCTGGAAGTCACACTTCGCTTCACTCGTACTATTAAAGTTTGGTTCTTCTCCTAAAAGGGTATTTTCCAGTACCAAAAATCATCAGAAAAAGAAGCGACTCTATTACATACCAATTAGAGCTTGAAGCTGCTTCCTGTGATGGTTTCAGATAACAGTGCCTTCGAAGGACCTGAGTGCATTTTCCTGCCTTTGAAGTCTGAGGTGCTTGCTGGTTCTGTTACGTGCCCTCCTGTCACGGACTGCAGCCCCCTTTTTTCTGCTCCTCACCACCCCCTTTCTTTTTAAGGCGCACAGAATGATTGCATATGTTTATGCGGCACTGGGCGATGGTGCTCTACACGTGTTCCTTGAGTAATAATCAAAGCAGGGTGTGTCCCTTGTCTATCATCTCATTCATCTTTTCTTCCTGATGAAAATATTCGGGGTCTTCTAGCCGCTTGGGTGTGGTCCATGCAGTATTGTTCATTTCCACTGCGCAGTGGAACAGGAGAACACATTGTTGCTGTGTAGCTGGAGTTCTCTATGCCCTGTCTCCCCGTTTTCCCTGCCTCCCTGCGCTCCAGCCTCTGTAACCACTGTTCTGCCATTTCTGTGAGCGCAGAACCTGTGTTTCCACACATGAGCTCATGTGCGTGCTTTCGGTGCCTGGCTTCTTTCACCTCAGGTATCCTCCTGCGGGTTCATCATGTTATTGCCAATGACAGAACCTTGTTCTTTGTACACGTGTCATATTCCACTGTGCATATATCCCACATTTTTCTTACCGTTCATCTGTGAACAGACACTCAGCTGATTCCAGATCTTGGCTCTTTTGAGCAGTGCCACAGGAAGCACGCAATGCAGACATCCCTTTGCTCCTCCACATACTGATCTCAGTTCCTTGGGCCACATACTAAACAGTGGATTGTAGGATCATACAGTAGATCTGTCTTTAATTTTGGGGGGAACCATCTCACTTTTTCTCATCATGGCCAACCTCATTTTCATTCTCACTCATGGTGTCCACATAGCCCAAGGTTGGCTGTATTTCTTTCTTGCATGGGAAAGAAGGAAAGGGAAGGAATATCCTGCTTATGGAATTGCTGCCTAGAAGGAGCACAGAACACTTTCTCATCCACTGGCTGACAGAGTCACCTGGCTATATAGCTTTAGATTGGGAAGTGAGGTTTTGTCCTGGGTCACTGTGTGTCCGGATTCCATTTTTATTACCATAGAAAACATGCCTCTGTCTGTCATGATTTTGTGAACCTGTCAAAGAAAGGAATAATTTCCTTCCACCCTCATTTCTACTATCTTAGTGCAACTTATAATAGGTGTATAATATTCTTTTGTTGAACTGTAGTTTTTGAATCCATGAAAGCATGGGTTTATACAGTCATGAAGTTGTTTAGAACATTCTAGAAATTTTTAACAGAAAGAAAATGACTTCCTCTTATGTTATTCTAGTCAGATAATTGGCCCTGAAATCAATGACAGCTACAAAGTATATGAATTTGATTAACGTAAGTATAAATATAGCCAGTTATATAGATTCTTCCTAATATGAAAATGTCTTTGGATAATAAGTGGATTCCTATCTAAATTCATGAGTTCTCTTATGACATTTGGGTTAAGCCTGAAATGGATTAATCTTTTTCTGATAAAGTTTTGTAAGCTGTGATTTCTCTGGTGACCACATTTAATTAGATATTAAATAAACTGCTTATCTTTATACCAACAGGTTTTATGACTGCATTTTTCCCCTGAGCTGTGTTTCACAGATTAAGTAGCTAGCAGATGTGTAAAAAACAAAAAAGGTATTTCATAAATATGATACTCTTCCATTAGAAATTAAAATATGCTCACATTGAAATGAAAAATAAATATTTAATCTTAAAGGACATAGGAGAAATGATTTAAATGTATATATTCTTGTGAAAATGAGTGTACTTGGCTTTCTTAGTACTGTTCCCCACCTCCTAGATACTGCCTGTGCTTCTTGAAAGTGGAAGAGTTCCATTTCATCTACCAGGCCTAAAATATTTTTTATAGCATTCCAAAGACTTTAAATTAAAACCTGAGTTTTCTTTCTGTCCTATTAAAAATACTCTCCTTAGAGTCAGGGATTCAGCTCACAGCGTAAGTACCTGCCTGGCAAATGCAAGGTCATGAGTTGATCCCTGGAACCAAAAACAAACAAACAAACAAAAAACCAACTCTCCGTAAAGTGAGATTCTCCAGGATTAACATGCACTCCAGCACTCCAGCACTCCAACTGCTACAGCCATGTTGGAAGGGTAACTTCTGAGGTACTGTATATGGGGGACTCGTGAATATTGAACAGCAAAGATTAACCTGCTTCTTTATCAAAAGGCTCGCCAGAGAGATTAATCTGGAAACATGATGGCCTTTTCTACAGATCAGAGCAGGGGTTTCTGAGTTGCTTACAGATCCAGAATGGAAGTTGTCAAATCCCAGCAAATATTTGAAAGTTAACAATAGGTAGTGTATTAATCATTGTTACTCTCCTACTATCTTTTTTTGAAATTTTGTATCATTGTTCTTATTGGGTTTTTTTTTTTTTCTCTTTAAAATAATACAAAAGAATTGTCAGGAGTTTAACTTTCCTTGGTTCAGTTTCCCTAAGTCAAGCCAAATATTTAGAAGACACTCTTTACCCTCCAGAAATTTCTCTAGTTCTGTCAAATTTAAAGTCAAAGGCTTTTACCTTTCTGCATTAATCTCTTCTCCACATGTGAGTGGACTTCCAGGGAGGATGGCGTAGGGACAGGTGGGCAGGGTGACCTCAGGAAACACACCCGACCACTTTGCTAGTTGAGTCAGGGTCGGACTTGCTTGGGGGTCCTCTGAATCCCTGGTCACGTGTGTGGCATATACCACGGATCCGTGTCCGGGCCCTTGTGGCTGAATAGTACACAGTTCCTTTTTCCAGCTCCTTCCTTTTAATTATTTTTATTTAAACAGGTTGGCCATGACAGCATTTGCTTTTGTATCCATGCCTGGTCAGTTACTCTTCTCTCACATCCTTCCTGCCGAGATCACTGCCTTTCCTGCTACCTTTTCTAACTTTTTCATGTTCATCTGGTCAGTTTCTCTTTCATCAAACCGGAGCAGCAGGAGCTGATTAATCATCCTGAAGATTTGGTTGCATGTTTTTCCTCCTTAGCTCAAAACCTGGTGGGTCCACAGTCCCTGCAGAATAGAGAACAAATATTTTATAGGCGATTGTAAGTTCTTTAAAGATCACTTAAGTTCACAATTCATTTAAAAATGTTTAACTTGGGGTGAAAACACCCACTTGGCATAGAAGTGACCACCTTAACCATTTTTTAGTTCAGTTGTGTTACGCACACAGCACTTCTATTGTGGTGCAACAACATTTCGTATTTCTTGAGGGCTTCCTTCCCTCTCCCCAAAGACCTATAAATCCCATTACATTTAACACAGGGTCGTAAATATTATATGCCCACATGTTCAAGGACTTCACGCTGATCAATTGAAAGTGCAGGCAATTAAGGGGCAGCCACTGGAGTCTTCTTGGAGCTTGGGACAGAGCACGCTGCTGCTGTCTCTTCCTTTCCGAGGGTCTCCCTGAGCCCCGGTGGGCACTGAGTCACATCTGCCGGATGGCGGTGTGGGGTGATGAAACCATGGTCAGGACTTGGCTTTTCTTGGCCACTTGTGCAAGAATGCAGGCCAATTTCCAATTCCGGTAATACGTAATTCAAGCACTTCAGGAAGAAACCAGCTCATATTGTTAACAATCTCCTATAGCAATTAAAAAGAGAACATGGGAAACCGGCAGAATGCTTCTCCTAATATCTGTTAATGATTTTACCTTTCAAGTGAATTACATGATCCCCCCCTCCTCGGCATCCTCAAGTGCCTCAGAAACAAGTAAAATGAAAGGGAATATCCTGTTTTGAACTAATTTTCAACCTTTTTTTTCATAGGATTAAAAGAATATGGTTTTTATTAAAACTTACAGATGCACTCCTGGATTCCTTTCTAGACCGGAGTCCATTTATTTATCTTCCTTCCTCCCTCCTTTCCATCATTTTTAGATTAGATGCAAACAAGACTGGCTTGCAAGGCTTTAGTCAATACTCTGAATCCCTCTGGCCTTCAGGTGTATTTAATTAGTCCTTTTGCTGTTTCAGAATATTTTGATTGCTTTATACCTTATAGCATATACCAATGGCATATATATATATATATATATATATATATATGAGAGGAACAGGAGGTCAGATTCAGCTGAATGATGTACAGGAGAACCTAGGCTGACCATATCAAAGAATGTTAAATATCCATAAATCTGATGAGTTAATTTTGTGTCTTAAGCATTGAAATGTTGGCATTTGGGATTCTGTATTTTCCCAGAAGGACCTAATCCATTTCTGTGGCTTTACATACAGTTTCCATGATTGCAGAGTGTCTTTCCAGACCTGGCCTTCCTGCTGTGCTGAGGAACCCTGTTTCTAACTGCTTCTGGGTGTGTCTGCGTGGATGTTTCTGCAGACATCTCACACTTCAAAAGACCAGCACTGACAGGATGGCCTTCCCTGCAGGGAAAGCTTCTCCTCCAAACCCTGCACTGTGGATAGCGGAGGGCCTTTGCCTGTTACCTCGGTCACTGTTCGCCCGTCGTCCCGCCTCTACTCATCATTAAGTCCTTTGCATTTTCTCCTAGAAGTCTATTGAGTGGGATCCCTGTCTCCTGTGTTTTATCTCCACTTGCCTATTTGCCATTAATCTCCTAACCTCCATGTCACTACAAGATGCAGACTGCTTAAAAAAAAAAAAAAGAAAAGATTTCTATCCTAAGGAAAAGAAAAAAGTAAATCAGATCATTGAAATTCTGTATCCCAACTACTCTTTTTGTTCCTTCCTTTCCTAGAACAGCTTTAAGTATCTTGCTGAGTATTCTCCAGAATGCTGGTTTTGAGGGACATCAGTAGTTTTATGAAAATAGATACATTAAACTGGTTTCTTTACTGCCATGTTTCTTAGCCTTCTTGATACCAGTGTATATCACGAATCTCTGAATGCTGCATGGTGTAGCATTTCCCAAATATACAAATTCGATTTTTACAAAGCAACCTAAAGGCAGTTAGATCTCCCAGTAAGCTGTGCAAGCAAGCTATGCAGGGCCCAGGAAGAAAGAAGCCAGAAAGTGCCCCGTGAGTCAGCCAAAGGCATTCTGGGACCATGCTAGAAAATACTAATCTAGTAGGTAAAAGTCTACAGAATCTTGGGGCCAGTGTAGAGGACCCACCAAAATCTGACACCAACTTGACCCTCTTCTCTATCCTTAGGACAGTGTGCCAGGAATATTCAGAGCTTAACTGTTGTCCCTCTAATATGTATTTTCATGCCACCATGCTTTTATTGTGAGTTTCTTCATCCCCAAAGTCTGCATCCATTCACCCCAAACCCATTGAAGCAAGCTATGACTTCTGTGTTGTATTCTCTGCAAAACCTGTTTTACAATGAGTTGCAATTTATGTTTCTTCAAAATATCCTCCAACTCATTTCCTGGCACAGCTGTTCATCCTTCCATCCATCCCTCCATCCATCCATCCTTTCATCCATAAACTAGCCATTCATTATTTGTCCATCCTTTCATACATGAACCAGCCACTCTAACCATCCATCCACCCATCCACCCATCCAATCCATCCATCCATCCAACCTATTATATTTTCATTACATTCACACATCTGCCTCTTTCATTGATCTGTGAGCTCTTGGAGGGTTGGCATCCTGTCTTACTCATCTAATATCTGTGCTGAATCTGGTGCTTAACATGCAGGTATTTCGTAAATTAATGTTGAATTAAATATTAAAAACTTTAAAGAAATCACACAACAGTTCTGTTCCTAACGGTTCATCGTGTTTTATAAGCAAGCGTTATCCCAGACTGGAGACTGAGAAAACCATACACTTTCCAGCTTCCCTTTTGGAGTTCTGGCTGGATGTAACGTTCTTAAACACCAGAAAAAACATTTTTAAAACATAGGAGTATTCCAAGAGTGAGCTTATCAGTAAAAACTGTCTTTGGGGCAGCAGATAATTGGTGGAAAGTGAATTGGAATTTGACTTCAAGAGTGACTAGAAATTGAAAATCTTATAATTTCATTAAGGATTTTCTCCAATTCTGCCAACAAATGGGTTCTTTGAAACAAATACCAATAGTAAGGCAAAGCCAAAGACCAGGTCACTGCTTATTCCAACTATGGTTGAGACTAAATCAAAAGTAAATGCGTTCTGAACCAACCCGAGTCCCCAGCTAAGTCTCAGATTGGCGTTAGTGGGGAGGTCTGTGGATGGCTCTAAACGAACATCAGCTCCACACAGCGTCTCTGAGATGGCCATCCATCTCTGGAATTACTACAGGTGAGAGTGAGACCTAGTGCATACTTAGTTCAGTTCCCTCCAGCAAATCCACTCTGTGGCGTGTTTCATTGTACTATATACAGGCTCGGGGACTTCCCCTTGAAAATGAAGACCCAACATAAGTAATGGCAAGGAGATAAATAGCATAGATAAAGTTCTCTGCCCTCCTTTTTTTTAGGTTTAATGGTTTAAACATTAATGACTACATAGAATCAAGCTATCAGGAGAGACTGCAGCCTTTGCAACTATGTTGAAGTAGATGAACAAACATAAAAGGAGAGGTCAGGCGGACCCTCCTCTGAGAGCAAAGGAAGTCTCTTTATGCCTCTGACCCCTGGCTCATGCCCTGATGGTCACCAATTGAGAAGCGCAGCTGTGAAGCCACTTAAAGCAAAGTGTGTGTGATTATGTTTGTAACGATCAGCCTTTTAGCTCACCAAAGACCTCACTGGGATGGAAGAATGTGCAGGACACTCCACATGCTTTATTGCCACCCTGGTCACCAATAACCATAACTTGTGTCCTGCGTTTAAATCTCCAGGTCCTCTCATGGCTTAGTGGTTACTCAACAGCCTGATTTCAACTTGGGAAAAGTACAACTCTAAATGAGAACATTGCTTTTGAAACTTCTAGTTAACTTTCCTGCACTACAGTTGGATAGGTTGGTGGTGGTAGTGTACTATTTTTTTTTAAATTTTAATTGTGCAGATTTATGATGTATAAGCATCATAACTCTTGTGTCTTGAATACAGTGTGCAGTGATTAAATCATGGTATTAACATTTCTCTCCCAAACTCTTCTTTTCATTAACACATAATAATTGAATATATTTTAGGCATCTGGGTGTTAGGACATCCCTGGCCAACTTGAGTAGGCATCATCCGGCATTTTCTACTTTTCCATCAGCCTATTTTCATCTTTGAGCCTCTGTCTGTCTTGTTGTTCTATAGGTAAAACAGTATAACAAATCATTTAAAAATGTGCTCAGGGCCACATTCAACTGAAAATTACAGTTTCAAAATTGCTTCTTCATTTTAAATTAGACTAGTGACCATGCGGCTCACAGTAAACAATTATTTAAATCTCACACTTTTTAGGAAGAAAATCAGTTTGTTATTTAGAAAGAGAAATTTAGGACGATGCACATTGTTAACAAGGACACTGTTGTCACTGTGCCACGAAGACTGGTGAACGTAGGATGAACTGTGGTGGTGTCTAAGATTGATGCTGCAAATCACAAAATCGAGTACATGCCTAGCTACTCCTTAGGAGGTGTAACTTATGGATAGAAAATGGTTCCATGTACACAGCATTAAGAATTTTTACACGTAGCACACACCTGTGTACCTGTCACCCTGATCAAGAGCTGGCCACACTCCCAGAAGCGTTCCACCTGTGCAAGTGTGACCCCTCTGCTGACTTCCAACAGCAAAATTATTTCTGCACATTTTTGCACCTTAGGTCCGAGCTCCTTTTGTTCAGGGTTTTCTCTGTGAGATTCCTCGGTGGTGTTGTGTGAATCATAGATCACTCTTTCTTTCTGCAGCAGGGTGGCCTTCCATTAATTTATCCTCATCTATCACTTTTTATTGTAATTTTACCATTTCATTAATTTTATTTCTCTGATTTCACATCGCACCAATTTACCTTTACAAAGGTCAAATGTGATTCCTTTTACTGCGTGCGCCATGCAGCCATTTAAAACATGGATAAATGAGACAGCCATAAATTTAGCAGATTTTATGAGTAAAACAAACGGGTTGCCCATTTTCATTATTTCAAAGAGGTCACATCCACGGAGGCCCGTGGTAATTCTGAATATGTGAAAAGAGAGCAAATTTGGTAGAAAGCCAAAATAAATTTACATGTAAGACAATGACAGAAATATAGTTGGACTTAGGTTTGGACATCACCTTATACTTTATCGCCAATCAGATATTTTTAAGGGAATATTTTAAAGCACAAAAGGTAAATTTGGTTTGGTTACTCAGGATAAAATTTCCAGTATGTAAATGCCTCACATCTGTGTATTTGTTTTGCTGCGGACGTAACCAGCAAGATCTCAGTGATTAAATCTGTTCTTAATTACAAGAGCAGCTGTTGGAGTGGTAGCCATTTTTTTTTCCTTCCTCCTGATGTGAAGTTGCCTGATTTACTCATTTTTGCCTGCATTTTTCAGGCTTGCGAGTGCAGAAAGGGGCTCCTTTGTGAGAGACTGTAATTTGTTTTCTGTCTGAGAGCCAGTGCAAATGGACTAAATCTACACAGCAGGGCGGTTTTATCAGTCCTCCTCACACTCTGCAAGCTGTCCTACCTCTGTGCAGCACCAGAGACCTATAAAATCACCCAGCAAATGAGGGGGCTGCTAAGTGTTCTGGAGAGAATCTCAGGCAGCCAGCAGTTCCCGGCGCTTTAACTAGATCCTTCTGATAGGCTGTGGGTTGCTGGGGTGGGCAGAGCTGGATTGGCTGGGCCCAGAACAGATGGTATTAATCTACTATTTTGTTTGTAGGCCTGCAGATTTATTAATATGCCTCTCTCCATTTCTTTTCCATTATTTTTACATCCATGGAGCCATACCATATTTACGATCAAGCACGTTACCCAAACAAAGCAAAACACATTTAGATAATCCTCCAGGTCAGTTTTTCAGCAGCACTGTGCTCAGTCCCAGCCTCCAAAAAAGGGGGTCATATTTATTTTCTCTGGATATTTCATAGCGTACCAAAACAAAGACTATGTGTGAAGCTGGAAATGGGAACTGAGTGAAGGTAATCTCTTCCATTATTAAGATTTTCTACTCAGGACCGAATTTAAAAGCTTCATAGATGCCTCTTGTAAGAGAAGTCAGTGAATTGTTTCGCTGGAAGAGATTTGGTCCATCCGTCAATCTTAGATGCACTATATGTTTGGTTGGTCTCCCCCTTATTTCTGGTCCAGCCTCCATCACCTTAACTTGGCTCAGAACTTGGCATTGTAAATATCAAAGACCCCTAATACTGCATTGTAAAATTTAAAAAAAATGAAAGATGGAAAGAGGCAAAAACAAAGCTCTTAAATTTTGAGAGGAAAGTGCTTTGATATTCTGTTTCATTTTGTGCAGAAAAGAGCTGTTTTTTCTAATGCTTGAGTAGCATTGTTTTATAAGCTTTTTGAAGTGGATTTATTCCAGAAATGAGTGAAATTAAAAGTAATGTGATTTAGATGAATCGTCATGCGCTGCTGACACTTTTCAGAGATATGTGGCGGAGGTCTTGCAAAACCCTCACCTTTCTAGAAACTGCTTCCCTAGCAGCATCTCCCCCTTTCTGTTTTTAGTTTAATTAAACTCAAATCAATGTAGAACTGAGTAACCCAGTCTAAATCTCGTGATGCAGAGGATTCAGAAAAAATAAAGTTTGCTCACCCGAATTTCCCAAATAATTATTATGTTTTTACCTCCTGGCCCTTTTGAAGTCAGAAGATAGGAAGAACAGGTCCTGTTCTGTACAGGTTCTCCCGCCCGATGGTGACCTCCAGACCCTTGAAGGTCAAGTTCTGCGTGGATACCAGAGATACTGTCAGGTATCTCATACTGCTCCAGTATATACTGAGAACCATTAGAGTAACCATAACAACAAAGTCATTAGAAAGTCATTTTTAAGAATCCATAACAATTGAATTATATCATTGTACGTGAAGAAGAGAAAAGAACCCAGAGAAAAGACTGAGATACACTGGGATCCTCCCCTATGGCAGTGATTGAAAAGTTGTAAATGTTGCAAAGCAGAATGGATCAAATGGACAATGCAAAGGGACTCCATTGAGCTCTGTGTCCTCTGCCATTAGGGTAGGTGGTGGCTGTCGCAGGAAGAGGTCCTTCTCTTCAAGGAAAACTGAATTAATCACACACATTAGCCAGGCTCTTGTGGCCAAACATAATTTAGATTTCATCAAATACATTTCGGATCTCTCATGATCTAGTTCTGATCAGTCATCTACCATGAATAATTCTTAGGTGACCGAAACTTTTTTCTTTATTAGAGCATTTGTAGATTACCTGTGATGAACATCTGAGCACTTCCATGTGGAGATGGAGATTATGTAGCCTTTATAAGGTGACCTTTGTATGGCAGTTACCTGGGCAATTGTAAGTGAACCTACAATTCGTAAACACAGAAGGTTACCGGGTTCCTCCACTATTGAATCCTCCTTTGTCTTTAATTTGTAAAATTACCCCCTGCCCTGTCTTATTCTCTTTATCCAAGTTGACTTCTTGATTGTTTCATTTTCAGTTTCATTATGAGTGAAATGCATGGTTTTTAAGGTGGCGTTGTGATTCGTTTTGAGTGTAGATTTCTCATAAACGCAATATCCTGGGTCCACAGTATGCAGGAAGTTGGACCATCAGACTGGGAGAGTCATAAGGAATATTTCCAGGAGTTAACATACCAGGAAGAGACTCAGAGATTCAAGGACCCAGGGAGTGTCTGTGGTTGCCTAGGCTGGATTGCATTTTTGTTGTTGTGTTATGTTTATCTCCTTCTGGTTCTGTCGCTTTGAAACACGGAGGCCCACACTGCTTTTGCTTACATGTGTGTGGCTTCTCTGGTTTGAGGAAGACCCTTGTCCAGGCATTGCATGTCTTGGTATCCTGAACAGCAAAAGAACCAGGGGGAAGCATCGGCATTGATTTGCCTTCCCCTTCTCCACAATTGGTGGTTCATTTTTTGCAGAAAGAGCTAGTTGTGAGGTGTCCTGAGCAGATAATTTGCAAATAATTTGTGAAAAAAATAAATGGAGAAATGAGCCTAAAGATGTACCAATGAAAGTATCATTTTCGTAGCATGTTACCTATCAAGCTGGCAAAAATTGAAAAATCATAGAGGATTACAAAGCAAACATCTCCCTGTATTCTTCTAGAAGTTTAAAGTAGTAATTTTCAGAAGAGCAATTTGGATTATGAGTGAAGAGATTTAAAAGATTGTGTATAGGAAGGAACATGTGTCTTGGTGTCACATAGTCCAACAAGGCCTTGGAAAAATACTGTCCATATGACATTAAAACATGATTTACAAAGGAGTTAACGCCACAAGAAAACATTTGCGATATGTCAACTGAAAACTAAGCACAGAAAATAGTATACAGAGGATGACTCCAACTTTATCAACACACAGTGTATTACCAGAGATTATCTTGATTGATAGCATTATGGGTTATTAAGTTCTTTTCCAGTTTGTTCTTAAAATGAACTTGAATCACTTCTATTAGAAACAACTCGTATATTTAAAAATAACTCTGACTTCAAGGTGCCTTAAAGTGACTATATAAATCATGTTATGCCAAAGAATATTTTGGTGAAATAACATGCAGTGACTGAAAGACACATAATTTTAATAGAATCGATCTGGGTAAAGAAAATGGATAGAGATAAACCCTGCCCAGGGAGTACTAAATAAGAAAAAAATACCTGGCTCTGCGCTTATGGCTAACAATGCCAGCATTCATAAACTCAGGACAAGAAAAGGAATTGCCACAAATCAAATCCTTTCATAGGGGGTATCTGCCTGTTACTCCTTTGAAATCTAAAATTGCCACATAGTGGGAAAGAGAATGGCCTTTGGCATCCTTCCCGTAGAGTTGTTCCGGAGATGAGCCAGGTCTGCAATTGCCACCTCACGCACATGCACTTACAGGGAAGAAAACATTGGCTCATTGACTGCATGTCTGCGAGGAGTTAGCTCGTGTCATCTGTCCTGGCACTGGGACCACGTGTGCCAGACAGCCCTCAGGGCCAAGATGTGATTGCGGAACAGCCGGGGAAAAGCAAATAGCACAACACTTATTGCCATAAGTGATGCTGTTACCATGAATATGAAACTTACAATCCTCTATTAGCTTAAGTCAAGCGATAGCGGAGGTTGAATAGCTTGCCATAACAATAATGGGGCCATAAACCCAAGGACATTGTCATGAGTGTTCACATTAAAAAAAAATTGACTGGTAACTTGGATTTAATTAAGGACACATGATTATGCTAAGAAGTGTAGTTGAAAACCATAGACAGCGAGAAATATAGACAGTAAGAGACTCGGAGTAGCATTTGCTTATCTATATTGCTTGTATTTTTATAGAATTTGACTTCTTACTGATACCGGAAGTTCAGAGAGTGGATTTGCAGTGGGAAAGACATGGTGAATATAGAGATGGTAGAACTCTTGAGTGCAAGTAATTTTAAGTGAAGAATAAAATAAAGAAAAGAAACTTATAGAAACAGCCAATTTTCCTCCTGATGAATGCCCAGTGGTCCTCCTTTGTGGCCTAGGAGAGTGTGCTGGATCTCAGTCTTCCCACACAGGCTCCGATCCGTAGCTTCGCTGAGCTTGTGATCAGCTCCCTTATTTCTATTCCTAAAAAGCACTGACTTTTCTCTTGGAAAAAATGCCACCTAATTCCTATCAGTGTAAGTGGAATGTCTCCTCTGTGCAAAGTACTTGAGGTTCCTGTGTAATACAAGGACCACTTCTTCCAAGTCCTCATTTTTAAGGATATTAAGGGGGGGAGGACGACACAACTGTGACTTTTTAAAAAATGCCCTATTTGGACCTTTCCAGGTTTTGGACAGATTCTACTCGTATTCCTTCACAGCACCCGCTCTGCCACCTGGCTCTGGTCCCCCTGGCCCTTGGTCATGCTCATTGCTGGTTTAGTCTGTTTGGTCTGCTGTAACAAAAATGTCACCAGCTGGATGGTGCGTGACCACGCATGCTCACTTATCATCATCGTGGAGCATGGGAAGTCTGTGGTCCAGGTGCTGACAGGTTCAGTGCATAGTGAGAACTCGTTCCTCACAGATGATGTCTTCTTGCTGTGTCCCTGTGAGGTGAAAGGGCCAGGTGACTGGTGGGACTTCTCTGGTCAGAGCCCTAATGCACCCATGGGGGGTTCACCCTTACTCTAATCAGCTCCAAAGCCCCTGCCTCCTCATACTACCAATCTTAAGGGCTTAGGTTTGGGGGGAAAGTGGGGGACAAAACTCCAGACTGTAACCTGTGTGCCTCTTTTCCCTGGTGCATACCTGGAGCCTTGTGTTTGTCCTGGGGGAGGAGGATGTCGGCTTTTCTATCTGTCTTATTGGCCACTGGGCCTGTGTTGTTGGAAGCTGATAATGACTTCTGTTTTGTATAATATTTGCCCATGCTTTGCATTTTTTCTAAACAGGGAGTGATTTTGACATTGGAAGTATTATTAATACCATAGTAGATCATTTCCTAAATTTTTTTTTCATAAAGAGCTAATAGGGTCTGTTGGTTTCTGCAACAGGTACCCTATATGCGTAAACATGTTTTTCCGCATTCAGATTCGTAGTTGCTGCGGATCTGAGTTCTATGAGCAGCCGTAACTAGTAACATGTATTCAGACATACGTTTTAGATTATCTTGCTGATTAAAAAGAGGGGCAGTGGCATTAATCTAAGGAGAACCCTGTTCCTGAACCTCAGCAGGAGCGGATGGTGTAGTTGACTTTGAACTTGAATGATAATGTCCTGGTGAAAGTTCTTGGTTTGTTTTTTATAATTATTTATTTATTTATTTATTTATTTGGTGCTAGAGATTGAACTCAAGGCCTTCACACTGCGCTACATCCCCAGCCCGTTTTTTATTTTGAGACAGTGTCTCACCAAGTGATTAGGTGACCCAAGCTGGGCTTAAACTTACTCTCCTCCTGAGTCAGCCTCCCAAGGAGCTGGGCTTATAGATGGGCACCCTATGCCTAGCTACACTTTGGGTCTTTGAGAATTTTCAGCGTTCTTTAGAACCACGTGGCTTTGGAATGGAATGGGCTGGTTGGAGGTTAGGAGCTCCTCTTCCTGGGGTCTCTGGTAGGTGCCAAGGGAGTACTTGGACACTGGCAGAGGGTTAGGGTTAGATGTTGCCGATAAGGGTGGTCCGGATGTTGTCCAAGGTCTCTGAGGACCTGAGCATCTCAGGGCTGTGAGGACAGGGAGGGTGGAGGGGATGGAACTGAACTTCCTGTGCAGGGAGGCTCCCAGGGCTCCCCTTGGGAATCCTCGGAAGAGTCTGAGCCTTGCTTGAAGGTGTGAGATTCACTTTCTAAGCTGGATCAGAGTCATCTGCATAAAGGAGGAGGAAGTCCGGTCCGCTTGTTGTTTGTTGTGGTAGTGGAGCTGAGCTACTACCTGTCCTCAAAAGCAGAGAAACCAACGTTTGCAAAGTTCACACTGATTTTTTTTAAAAATGGGCATTCGTGTAATACCTGCTCCTGCACTCAAGACATGCTCTTGTTTTTCTTGCAAGCATGAGCTCCGTGCCGGCCTGCTGGAGGTGGGGGTTGCAGTTAGAAGCGCAGCTCTGTTCTCTGTAGGAAATTCCTTCCCAGCCTAGACAAAGCAGGCCTCAAGTTGCACAGTGGCAAAGGAGAGAAGGGGCTTGGATGTGTCTGCTGCCTGCTGCCCCATTGGAAAGATGGTGACCCTCTCCGTGTCCTGGGCTCCTGCTGTGACATCCCACAAGCCAGCCATGCCCATAGATCTCCAGGGCCCGAGGGGACCAGAGTGATAAAATTCAGCCGCCTACTTCAGGCAGCAACATACATCCAAGACACTTGCAGGCCAAACCTATTTTTGAAAATCTCCAACACAGATCCTCTGCCCTCTCAGTTTAACCATGTTACGAGCTCTGAATGTCAGGAAATTTAGCTTCCGAGCAAGTGTCTTCAGATGTTCATGCATTTCCTTCTTGCTCTCAGTGCCATTCATAGGTTTAAAAACCAGTGCTACTGCATTCAGCTGGCTTCCAGCAGCCTCTTCTTCCCAGGTGGAGTAATTTCAGTTCAATCACTTGAACTCTGGAAAAGAAGCTTGCTAGCAACTTCAAATCAAGTATCTATAACCCTTGTAGCAGGGTATGGGGGCAGTAGGAGAAAGAGGGGAGCACATGGAAGTGTTTTCTCTGGGGACAGCACCCCTCCTGAAGCTCAGCATTCTCTGTGAAGTTTTCATCACTGCACAATTAGCGGATCTCTGCCCATTCCCCGCCCGGTGAGCGCTAGCCTGCTTCTCTTTGTGGGTCTTCTCCATATCCTTTGTGAACTGAAAAGCAGTTGTGTGAGTTGAAGAGACTCAGGGGCTAGTGAGAGAAACTTGTTTCTGGAGTAAAAGTTCCTTAACTTTTGCAAAACCCTGGCTCTTTCTAGAATTGACATAATTATTCTTTGGGGGAGAGTTACAGATCCATTTGCAAATCTGGTAAATACTGAGAACCTTTCTCCTACAAACGTGTCTATAAACCTACAGGAGATAGTTCATGTTATTGAATTGCATTCTCGGCCCTCGGACTCTAATCTCCAAACCTAAAGTAGAAAGCATTTGTTTTTAAACAGGATCTCACCATGTAACCCAGGCTGGCCTCAAACTTGCAGTGATCCTCTTACCTCACCCTCCCAAGTGCTGGGATCACAAGCATGTACTACCACACCTGGCTATAGGAAGCGTTATAACCAGAGGCAATAGTGAATCACTGTGCATAAAACTCTTATGACAGAAAGAAAAAAAAGAATTTTTTCTTGTTATAAAAGAGTGAAGTAAAACAGATTCTTATTGAAGTACAGTTCTCTGTGACTTAATTGGAAATTTAATTTAATTTAAATTGGAAATGCTTTTTCATTTCTGAAGTATTCCCACCAGCAATCCACGATGTCTAATGGGATTGACTTGGAATAAGCGCAGGTGTTAACCTCCTCCTGGCAGCGCCCTGGGCTGGGCAGGTAGCAGGCAATCAGGGTCTTCCTAGGCTGTGCTGTTGGCTGGCTGGGATTATCTAATTCCACCCCAATTCATTGTTTTTAAAATGAGAGGTCCCTGATTCATGGATAGGGGTGAGCTTTAGCTTCAGACCTGCCAAGTATTGGTCTCTGCCTGTTGACTGTCAAGGAAAGACCCAGAGCTTGGTGAGACACACAACCAAGTTGGTATGGGCCTGTGAGCAGGTATGAGCAGGTATGATTACCACATAACGGATGTGTTCCAGTTCAGTAGACTTCTGGGTTAGTCCACACACTCATGGTTATTTCACACTGAAGATCTTAATATTCTTTTAGCGGTGAAGCTCTGCATTGAAGAAGTCCGTTATTAAGTTCCATAACCTTGATTTTTAACCAGGAGGTCTGTTTCCTCTTTGTCACACTCCATGGGAGGCTGCACTTTTCATGCCCTCATTTTTCTTGGTAGTTTGTTATGTGGGTCACAACTTGGGGTAAGCAGCATATCTGCAGGATACCGTTCATGGATACCAGAGGACGGATTGGGAGAAGGGCTTCAAACAGATCTCATTTATGAGTCTTTCAGTTGCACAGCACGGTGACAAATGTCAGCTTTTGCATTTATTTTATTCTCAACTGCCAAACTGAAATCTCCATGCTCAGAAGGGAACCTTCATCGCTGCAGATGCAGTCGTGAAAAATAGTGTCTGCCTTTCCGTGGTCGGAGAGACAAAAGGTTGTCAGATCTGGCAGAGACGGGTTTAGAAAATGCCTCGCACCCTGGTAGGGAAGGAGGGCATGTTATCTTTGGATTGAGGCAGTGATGACTCATGCTTTTAGCGGTGTGCCTTTCATGGCTGCAATTAGCTTCCTGTCTGCGAATGTTTGGATACAGAATCTGTGGTTGTCACACAGTCAGTGTCACAATCGCTCAACACTGCTCACTTTTGTGCTTGAGTACACTTATTGATGAGCGCACAGGTGTTAAATTAGATTGGTTTCAATCCATTGTATGGAGTCACCAGGCACCAATTAATCCCTCCTCTTGCAGAGGTCTCTGAAGTCTAGGTAACAGGAAGACAAGGAATAATCAGAAAGTTTTAATCAAACAGGAAGGATAAAGATCTGCTTCATTTAAAATATTTTTCCATCGCATTTTGCTTAAGGGGGAAAAAACAAAACAAGCCTTGGGTAGCAAAGACATAGAGCTGTGTGCATTTTACATGATAATGCATTTGACTTTCATTTACCTCTGTTGTATCAACATAATTTGTACACATTCGACATCTAAAGTCCCTTACTCTGCCAGCCCAGAAAATCACAGGTGAAATTGTTCTACTTTGGGAGTGATGTCTAAATGCAAATTCAAAAGGCAGCTTCAGAAATTCATGAGCTTTGCTGCAGCTTGAGGCTTCTCAGGTGCTCAGACTCCAGCTCTTATTACTGAAATGGCTCATTAAAGCCCGTGTTCCAGAAGGGAAACCTCTACAGAGCCGAGGCCCCAGAGCAGGCCACCACCAAAGGCCGACTCCCAAGCCGGCACGCGAATTAAAACAATAGCTGCAGAGATGAAGTGCACACAGGACGCCTGCCCCATGGCCACAGTTTTCTGTTAAAGAGCTTGTTTGAAAAGCAAAAGGCACAAAACAGGAGATGCAACCAGCACAAAACGTCGTGAATTAGAATTAGGCAACCAGGGTTTATGTGATAGAGCTTTATACATGGGGGTTGTGTAGAGAATTATTTTATTGTAACTGAATTTAGAATTACAAACTCTGTGTGAATTTGAGGGTGTCATGTCAGAGGAAGTTTGAGCCCATTTTAAGTGACTTTTCTCGCCATATGCATAAAATCGAGTCCCCTGTCTTAGGTATATCACTGAGCCCATGGTTGAAGAATATTCCAAAAGTATTCTTGACTGAAGCAGGTAGCAGGAAGACAGAACCAGTGAAGTGAATTATTCATCTGCTTCTATTTCCTACCTTGCTTAAAACATTCTAGAAGGAATCAAAACCCTGAGGGTCTGCTCTCCCTATGCTCTAGTCTGGACCTCCAGTGTCTGCCGGACGGGACACTTCTTAGGTGCATCTATGCAATGATGACCAGCACCGGACTAGGACTCAGTGAGTGATGCAGTGTTACTAGAGGAGGCTAAGAAGGGCAGCTTTATCCACATAAATGAATTCATGAATTAGCTCATGAACTAACTCATTCATGTGTTGAATGAATGAACTAATGAATTAAAATACCATCCATAACAAAAAGCAGGGTAATATTGATATTTCGTGGAACTCTGTGCATGGTGTCATTCTTTTGTGTTTCGTTTTTGGAAATCCCACACCTCCAACCCTAAACCATGATTCCCATAAAATTGCCACCTTGTAGACCAGACAGGGGAGGACATTGCTCAGTTTACTTGAATCAAGAGTAAAACTAACACTAGCAGCTCTGAATGAAAGTAATCCTTCACATTTGTCCTGGGCCATATCTTTTTTCCAGACAGATCTTTTGATCTCCTCAAGAATCTCACAGTAGACTGTGAAGCCAGCCCGTGTCCCCAAGCCTGGGAAGGTCATTCCAGGTGACCTCTGCATCAGCCTGTCATTGACCACAGATACATTCTGGGTGATGCCTAATATACTGGTACCCTGCTTTCAGTGCCCAGGAGATTTATCGGGACCACCAGCCATCTGGCAGATAGATGGTCACCCAGCCCAGGATGGGCAATTTCTGTGCCTCTCTGGGATCCGGTCTAGGTTGTTTCATCTTTTGACTGATTAGCTTTCTTCTGTCTTTAAAATGCACAGACATATCACATTCTTATGGTTTCCTGCTCATGGATTAGACAGTGAAAATCAATCTGAATCTTTTTTGTTGTTGTTCTTCCTTCCAGCATAAAACTTCTTGAGCCAGACCTCCGGCTATGTTCCCAGATCGTTCGTACTGAGCCGAAACCTCTGAGGAATACATTGAGTTTTGTTGCTCATTTTTTCTTTTTTTTCTTTTTTGTTTTGGCCCCGGGTCTTACTTCCCAGGGTGAGTGAGATGATGAGTTATTCTTTAATGTAAAATGACTTTCCGATTATATTTTAGGATCATATTTCCCCACACACAGTTTTGAGTACACGATAGATCAAACACTACATGCTCAGTCAACAATGGGCTGCACGGTGTGAATTATAGAAAACAAGTTTAAGATGCATGCAAGGAGGTTCCAGCCTGACGGGGATATAGGCCATTTACATGGAAGAGGGGTGGGTTGTAGTTTTAGATTAGTCAGTGATAATTTTGGCTGGAGAGAAACTGTTACATTGTGGAGAATTTGAAAGTCAGCCAGAAAAGTTTGGATATTTTCCTGGGCAGAGTTGGAACCATAATCACTTTAGGAAATGGGAAGAGATGGGATCGAAGTTAAGTTTTGGGAAGATTGTTGTGGGAGTTAGCAAAAAGGACTGGGGGCGGGATAGGAAATACCTGCATTAGACGATTGTGGGCTCTAAATGGGTGCAGACTTGGGCTGAGAGTGAAAAGTGAGCTACAGCGAGCAGGATGGACCTTTGAGATGTCTCAAGGAGAGTGAGGGACCTGAAAGCTGGATGTCTGGTGGATGTGAAAGGAGAACAAATCAGGAACTTTAGTTTCATGATTTAGTAACAAAATGCACTGGTTAAAGTAGGGATGCTGGGGGTATTGATATAAACTGCTCTACACTCATCACATCCCAAAATTTAAAAACCACTGATCATGCAACAAACCTGTTGGTCAGGCAGGAGGAATGATATTTTGACTCTCATGTGTTAGATGTAGATACCTAGGAGCTTAGAAAGTACAAGGTCTGTGACTCATGGCATGGAGAATTGGGCTTGATGGTGGAAGTCCCAGGGGAAGCCGAGGAAGCACTTGAAGATATCAAGGAAGAATGTGAGACAGATGTCTTAGATATGACCGTTAAATCCACAGAACACCCACTGAATCACGTCAGGGAGGAGATTTAGAGACAGAAGAGCAGGAGGCTGAGAACTCTGTCTTGGGGACCCTGCCTTCCTAGGGTGCGTGGTGGATCTCCGTGAGGAGCAGCTCAAGAGGAGGAGGGAAAAGTCAGCAGGATCTCTAGGAAGTGGAGGAAAGGGGAGATGTGAAGACAGCGGCAGGTGAACACACCCGAGGCCTTGACAGCTGTGAAAAAGGCTCATGCCGGTGACAAAGAGAAGGTCCTTGTTGCCTTTGCTGAGAGCAATAAAAAGAGTGGGCAAGAACCTAAGCCAGACGGTGACAGCTCTCAGAGCAAATGCATGGCTGATGATGAAACAGAGAATTCAGTTGTAAACCAAGTTAATGATGAAGAAAGGAGAGGGAGAAAGAGAGGAGAGGAGAGGAGAGGAGGAGGTTAGGGGAAGGCAGAGGGCAGAGGGCAGAGGGAGGGAAGGTGAGAGGGGAGGACGATAGTTTGTAGAAAAGCAGCAGGATGAGCCAGTGGGATTTTCAAGCTGTGGGTGATTTGGGTTTGTTTGGAAGGGGAAGGAAGGACACGCGGTCAGAGAGGACCAAGGTGGCAGACAGGAGACAGAAGGGCTGACAGAGTCCTAAGTGTGGGAGATGGGGGCATTTCTTCTTCTGAACTCTGACTGTGCCAGCGTAGTATCATCCATAGAACACATGACAACAAGTAAAAACTGCCACACATCTTTTTATGCCTGTGGCTTTGGCCATTTTCTTCCTTTTGTCCCCTTATCAAAAAGTGTCTCTGCCTCTCCAGAGCAGGTGTGTGGTACTTGTACATGATCACTCCACATTATGCCTCCTTTCATCCAGTACCCAGAGAGCTGTGCGAAGAGGGCCTTGAAACCGAGGTGCCTAATGCCCATAAATAGCTTGTGTTTCCTCCTAGGAGGAAAACATTATAGAAATACATAGTACTATTGTGAACCTTCTGTGTAAAACTTCAAAGGCCCTGATTACAAAAGATGATGATATTCAGACTTGGAATTGTTATAATTATTCGTATGGGTAGGTATTTGTTGATTTTAAGATCTGTTTCTCCATAAGGGTCGAAATGGTACTGATTTGCAGGTTAATTATTTTCCATTAATAAATTATAAGTGAAATAAGTCAAGCACAAGAAAGATAAATACTGTGTGATCTCACTTCCATGGGGAGGCTAAAAAAAGTTCATCTCACAGAAGGAGGGAGTGGAACAGTGGTCACAAAAGGCTGGGAAGAGGGTGGGGATGGGAGAGAGAGTGGATGGTTAATAGCCTGGGATGCAGTTGGATGGTAGGGCTAACCTCTAATGTTCTATAACACAGTAGGTCAGTGGGGTTGACAATAACTAATTACGTGTTTCTCAGTAGCTAGCAGAGAGGATTTTGAATGTTCAGTACATGTACTGAAATATCACACTGTGCCCCATAAATATGTACAATTACTGTGTCATTAAAAATAAATAGTACCTAAGAGTCTGAAACAAGAAAAATAAGTAATCTGTCTTCTGGACAGACTAGTTTAAGTTGGCCTCATATGCAAGAGGCATTGTCCAGAGATGGGTCTCCCACCTGAGTCCATCTTACGCAAGGTGAACTGAGGTCATGAGAGAGCAAAAGAGACAGCAGTTGTGGGTGTCGCCTTTGAAGGTGTGAACTGAGCAATCTGGGTCGGATACCCTGGGAAAGTCAGGGAGAACGAAGGTGCACGCATGCCTGAGGGGGCACCTGGCTCATCTTCCTACCTTCCTAGCTGATGACTTGAAGAGCAGACACCAGAAGAGGACTGTCCGCAGGTGCCATTCCTCTTCCAGGTCTTGTGGGGACAGTGGTGGGGTAGAGATGAGTGTGCTCAGCTGGCTCCCAGGGCCTGCAGTGCTCTTTGGATGCCTGCTGTGCTCTTTGGCTTGTTCGCCTCCTCTGCCTCGGGACCTGGACTCTACAGTTTTCTCCCTTGGTGGCGACATGATGCTAAGTGCTGGCACGTAGCTAGGAAGGCAGTGCTTCCTGCTTTGGCTGTGTTAGGAATGGGGAGCAAAGAGGCAGAGGAGGGGAAGGTGGGAAGAAGGAGGGAAGTAGGAAGAGGACGGAGTCTGGTCCAAGGCTGCCCTGGCTTCCCCCCAGTTTGTGGGGACCAGCCGGACTCACCTCCTGGTGGCTCGAGCTTGTGTTTTCCCGACTCCCCCGTGTTGACCGCATTCCTCCTTTGTGGTGCTGGATGTTAGCACACGCTAAATTATTCCAGGGCAGTAAAAGCCGTCTCCACTCCAACTTCTACCAAAGCAAAAATGTCAACTAAATTATCTTTAATGAAATCATTTTCTTTTTTTTTTAATCATAGAGTCAACCAAAGTGGGGGAGGGATTTGCTTTAATTGCAGGCACTTGGAACACCCAGCCTGGGGTTGAATATCCTTTCATCTTGCATGATTATGACAGAGAGTAGCCATTCTTAACTCGTAAATGCTTATAGTTTGAGGATAATTAAAATTGGGTTAGGGAAGCAAAATGAAGAAAATATATGGTTGAAAGGAAAATAGAGTCTCCGTCACTTAAGGGCAAAGTTGGGTTTTAAAAACTAATGGAAAGGAAGCTAATTGCCTGCCAGACTGGCACAGGGGAGCCACTGAAGCATAGGACGCAGTGGTGAAGCACACAGAGGGGTGTGGGCAGACAGGCTGGAGTAGCTCCCTAATACTGGGGGCATCAGGAAAGGGGCTTCTTGGCTGCGTGGGATCTGGAGGAGAGGAGGGATCTCCTCCTGCGTAGGATCTGGAGAGGAGGATGGGTGTAAAGACATCTGAGGTTAAGGAAACACAAGCACGGGGCATGGACAGATGCGTGTTGGGGTTCAGGAAGCACAGAGTGACCTACAGTGGCCAAGGTTTTGGTGTTTCTCAGGAATCAGGAGACACTGAAGCTGAGCAGTATGTTCCAGGCTGCTTGCATTTCAGGAGAGAAAACCCCGTGGCTGTGTGTGGAGTGGGAGGCGAGGTGGGGGTCACAGGGCCAGGTCAGGAAGTTTGCGGAACCACAGTGCACACGTTGGTCAGAAGTGGCTTGAGTCAAGGCAGCATCTTTGAGTCCGGAAAGAGAGCGGAGGACGTAAGAGATGTTTCCTGGTAGACTATAGATAACTTGGTGATTAGTTCACCATGCAGGGTGAAGGGTGATGAGGGGCCAGTGGACCCCAGATGGCTGCTGAGTCATTTGGAAAGGGTGGTGCCTCATGTGTGGTGCTGTACTCTGACACTGCATGCTTCAGTGTGGCTTAGATTAGGACAACAGTCCTAAGTCACAGTGGTGTTGGCCACTTCCCGTGGTGTAAACACTCTCACTCGGCCTGTCCAGCCTATGACCAGAGATGCACTAGTCAACTCACAGGGCAACAACAGCAGAGCCAGCAACAGCAGAGCCACGTGTCCGAGAGGTTATGGAGAAAGACACCGTAATGATGTTCAGTCCAGGCAGAAAGAATCCAGCAGGTATTGGAAACTTGGGAGGGAGGGCGGGGCAAGATGCAGTGGTGGAGCCCGAGGCATCACAGGAGCTGAGAGACGAGGGCAAGGACCGGAGGACAGGGAAAGGAAAATGTTGGGGGAGGGAACTGGAAGAAGAGAGAGTGTCAGCACCTAAGGCGGCAGGGTAGGGCAATCCGAATACAGTGATGTCATGAGAGTACAGGATATTTTGACTTCCAGTTTATGAATATAAATATTTTAATCAGAATAGGCCCAGCATGAATTAATTTTCATGAAGTTCCTGAGGGAACATCATTAAGCTAATTTAATTCCTTCCTGTAATCAATTTTCCATAGAGTGCTGTTAATCTGTTTCCAATTTTTCTCCATTTTCATTTTTATCTTAATGAAATTATTTAAATCATGATCAGTTATTTCCCACATAAATATCATGATAAAGATTTGGTTCGTCAATAACTGTTTTTAAAACTATATTGATTCAACTGATTATGTTCCCTGCTTTTCCGGATTTTCTTTTGAGACCCTCATTTCTGAACTCAAGGTCATTTCTTGCCATTAGCAACAAAGATCTTTTAGACAGAATTTCAAATGTATGCATTTTAATCTGTGGCACAATAACCTTGTAAATTATAGTTTGCCTTTAAGTACAAAAGTATCAAGCCCACCTCAGTTAGTTGCTTTTCCTTGGCAATTCTCTGGACATGAGATGTTTGGAGATCAGGTGGGAATCCTGATGCGGAAGGAAGGAAATGGCTTGGCGAGGTCATCTGTAAGCTAAACTCAGTGTAATATGCTAACAACAGTCCTAATCTACGTGTGGTGTTAGAAGAAAATCGTTTCACCGTCTCTATCAAAATCATAATTTAAAAACCTTGAATTTGCATTGTGCTAAAGCAAACAAAATACAAAATTATTTCATTTGCTAGTGAAAGAATAAAAATCCCACGTCCATTTCCGTTCATCATATGGTGATCATGTTGATAAATCCAGGGAACAAAGCACTAAATCTAATTTGGTAGTTTGGGTAGAAGAATGACTAGTGGGTTTGGAGGGATCACACTGGACCCCAAGACAAACACAGGGGTTGTGTGTCACCCCAGGACCGGCCCCATCTCTGGGAAGCCATACGTGCTTGTTGTGTTTTAGTGGGGACCTTGTCACAGCCCGCGTGCTATGCCTTGAGCTCAGAAGGCTGATTTTGCTACCAAACCCTGAAGCATGGAGTTGTACAACTACACAATCATAACTAACAATGATTGTTACTGGATGGCTCGTGCTGGAGGATTTGTTCCAGATTCTTCCTGTCCTGAACAAAGAATTGGAGGAGGCACATGGAAAAGGCAGTGGAGGGGGTACATTGATTGAAGGCAAAAAGAGGCACACTTTACAGAACCAGAGCACGGTGGTGAACAGCGTGTCAAAGGCTGTGAGGTCCAGGAAAGGGATCTTTCATATCCAGAGTACCCAGGTTAGCTTCCTCATCATGCAGATAAGGTATTGGGACCATGGTCCTATCAAAAATTCACCTGTGTCCTGCTAGACTTAAACTGTCCTGTGGAAAGACTTGTTTGGCTCCCTACAGCAGGGTCAGCATGGTGTCTTTGGATTGGCTGTGCCCACATGCAAATCAAAGGATGAAAATAGCATCTTCTGATTGGTCCTGTGAGAGGAGGGCTTGACAAGTTGCACTTTTCTGATTGGTCCACAGTGCACAGCCTTCAGCCTGACTTCATTTTGGGTCCCATGTTTGGTGCATGTCCTCTGTTTATTGGAAACATCTCATTCACCATAAGCCATGGATTTTTATGACCTTTGACACATTCTTCCCAGTTAGTTGTCTAGTTTGCCCCATCCCTAATCTCCCACCTCAGGCCAATGTGTGAAAAAAGACTGCTAGTGTTTTGTTTTGTTTTTGTTTGTACCAGGAATCGAACTCATGACCTTACACTTCCTAGGCAGGTGCTTGTGCCACTGAGCTAAATCTCCAGCCCCTGCCAGTGCATTTTGTGAAGCAGAGAAAGGACTAACAGTTTAGGACCTGTGTTCCTTTCTTCCCTCCTTCCTTCCTTCCTTACTTCCTTCCATCCATCTTTTGTTCATTATTGTGATACTGAGAATTGAATCAAGGGACTTCATGCTCAGCTGAATCCCCAGCCCTATTTGTTTACTTATTTATTTGTTTGGTTTTGAAAAATTGTTCTTGCTAAGTTGCAGGCTGGGCTCGAACTCGTGATCCTCTGCCTCAGCCTTCCAACATGCTGGGATTTACAGGCGTGTGCCACTACACTTGGCTTTGTGTTTTATTGAGCGTGTTGGTTTCTTTTAAGTACAGCCTAGTCTTACATACCTAGTAACCGCAGTGATTTTTTTGAAAATTCATTTTTTATATTTCATCCTTCATTTGTTCTCAGAAAGTTGTTTCTCAGAAAGTTGAGATCACAGAGAACGCTCTCAAGCTGTCTTGATTTTTGGAACTGTTGTGATGGCAACCCCCAGACACTTTCAGTCCTTCACCAGATCCTGTGCAAGTTGATGGTTCAGGTTAACTGTGTTAGGTATGTGTAGATGTTTTAGCTGAACTCACCATCTCGAGCTGATGGTAGTTCTCTGTGTGGTTGTAGGGAACAATACACAGAGACCCTGTGCACCTTTCACCCACCCTCTTCCAGTGCCAGCTGACGTCGTGCCGCACCACAGTACAGGATCCCAACCAGGGATCCAAAAAGAAGAGTTTTGTCACCACAAAGACCCTTCCTGCTGCCCTTACTCCCGGGAGCAACTATTTATGCATTGCTGCATTTGACTTGCTAATGTCTTACAGGGAATTTTTCCATCAAATACTTCAGACTTTTCTCCTTTTCCAGTATAAGCGTTTGGTACTATAAATTTCCCTTTCAACATTGCCTTAGCTGCACGATGCATATTTTGAGGTGTCGTACTTTCATATTCATTAAGTTCTATGGATTTTTAAAAATTGCCCTTGAGATTTCTTCTGAAGCCGTGAAGTATTTAGCAGTATGTTAAATTTCCTGGTGTCTGGAGATTGTCCTGTGGTGTCTGTGCTATTGATTTCTAGTTTGATTCCATTATGGTCTAGAGAATATATTCTGTATGATTTGCTGCCCCCTTCCCCACCCCTGTAGTGGAGGATGGGGGTCAAATGCATTGCCTTGGGCGTGGTAGGCAAGCACTGTAACACTGGGCCACACTCCCAGCCCTCTGTATGATTTTAACTCTTAAATGTGCAGAAGTTTGTTGTATGGCACAGGATGTGCTCTGTCTTGGTGAATGTTCCATGAGCACTTGAAGAGATCTACGTTTGGCTATTGTCAAGTGGGGTTTTCCATCTGTGTCTCTCAGATCTTGCTGGTTGATTATGTCATGCATTTCTTCTCTACCTTTGCTGACTGGTAATTACCTTGTGCGTGGTAGTTCTGATTGTAGTTGAAAGTGGAGTGTTGAAGTCCCCAGCTATACTCATGGATTTGTCTATTTCTTAAGATTTTCTGCTCCATTAGTTGGTTGTTTTTTTTTTTTGTTTTTGTTTTTTTTGTTTTTTTTTTGCTTCTTTCATTTTAAGGCTCTTTTGTTTGGTGGACATACTTTTAAAGATTGTTATCCCTTCCCAGTGGATTGATGGTTTTAAGACATCGCATGTTTCTCTGTTAGTATTTTCCTTATGGCTCTTAGGTCTATTTTACCTGGTAGCTTGCCTTTTCTTAAATATGATAAAATTATTTTTCTGCTTTTTTATTAGTACATGTTGGTTTTTATTATGCAGATGAGTGAATTTAATCTTGGCGGATTTGTACTCCTGGCATTTAAAAAATTGGCATGGTATTTCTTTTTATATCCTTTTCAGTCTACCTGTGGTGTTGTATAAAAAGTTGGTTTTTTGTAGACAGCATATCGAATCATATTACTTTATCCACTCTGACATCTGTGCTTTTCATTTTGGTTCATGTGGACTGTGCAAATTTCAGATAATTATTGATATGCTTAGGCCTCAGTCTTTATTATATTTTTTCTAAAAGTTTCTTCTTCTCTTTTTCTTTTCTGTGAGTTATTGGAACATTTTGAATACTCATTCCCTGTTGATCTACTTTTGGTAGGATTTTGTGTAAAATATATTTCTCTGTATAGGTCTCATAGTGGGATCTCTAGGTATTACAGTGGATATACGTCTTTTCTCAGTCTGTTACTATCAGTATTTTGAGCTGGACAGTTTTACCTTCTACCTTTTAAATGTAGTCTTTATGAATTGCCTCTGTAGATGGTGTGATAATTTTGCCTTCAGTTATCATTTAACACAGTCTGGTATTCATTTTTTTCCTGTGAAGTTCATTTTTTTCATACTTTCTTTTGTTATTCCCTTTTCTGTTTTGAGAACTTCCTTTAGCCACCTCTGAACATAGATTCTGATTGCACAGGTCTCTTCCCCTTCTTTGGGAATGTCTTTATTTCTCCCTACGTCACCAAATACAGAATTCAAAGTGGACATTTTTCCTGACGTGTTTCATGTGCCTCATGGGTCTCCTTCTGGCCGCGGGGTTCCGGATGAGAAATCTACTTCCACATAGGTCACCTTTCCTCTGGAGGGAAGATATTTTCTCTTTGGCTGATTTTGAAGTTTTTTCTTTGTCTTTATAGTTTTCAAAAGTTTAACTGTGATGTGCCTTAATGTGGGTTTTTTTGAGTTTATCCTACTTGGGATTCACTTAGTTTCTTCAATCTATGGTTTTAACCAAATTTAAGAAAATTTCAGCCATTATTTATTATTATTATTATTAATTATTATTATTTTGAGTACTCTCTTAGTCATACTTTCCTCTCCCCTTTTGGTACTCTGATAATTTTTAAAAAATGTTCTGTATATTGTCCCATGGACCCCCCACCCAGTCATTTTCTGCTCTGCTTTCTCTCTTTGTTCAGATTGAGTAAATTCTATTGACAAATCTTCTGCTTCCAGATTCTCTCTCTTTCATTCCCACTTTGAATCTTGAGCCTATCCAGGAAGGTTTTATTTTCTGCAACATAATTTTTAATTGCATATTTTGAATTTTGCTCACTTCTCTAGCCTTTTTGGCAGAGATTTTGCTTTCATATGTTTCAGGAGAGCTGTATCACTCATTGCTGGAGCATTTTTTTGATGACAGCTTTAAAGACCTTGTCTCATCATTTCAACATCTGGTCATCTCAATTTTGCCATCAGTTGCTTGTCATTCTAATTTGATTTCCCCTGTTCTTGGTAGAATGGTGCTTTTGTCCTGTGTCTTGCCATCCCTATTATAGTAAGGGTCTCTCTTTTGAGTGCTACCTTGGTCTGCTTGGCTTCTCTTGTTCTGCTCGTGGAAGGGGCACCGTTGCTGCAGGCGGGCTGCCGTGGTGTCTATGGTGGGGAACAAGTTTCTAGCCTGTGGGCCGGACGTGTGTGAACAGGGCTTCTCAGGCTGCATGCTTGCTGTGGCAGGATCCCTCTTTTTGGTGTGCCCAGGTGCCTGCAGTTATAGCTGCAGACATAGGGTAGTGGGGAAGGTGAGCCCTCCCTGGCTCAGTGCTTGTCACGAGCTCCCCACGGCATAGTGTCCTGCAGCTGTAGGACAGCACCCCTTTTCGGTGAACATTTCCAGGAGGGCGACTGATCCATCGCTGTTACCAGCTCTGCGTCACCCTACAGTATTGGGCTGGGACCCTCAGTTTGCAGAAGGAATAAGCCTCCCCAAGCTTCTGCCTGTTACTATGGTTTGCGGGCTGGCAAGTCAGAGTGGGCTGCTGCCTTCTACTGGCTAAGCAGTCTTTTAAAACCTTGGGTCCTCCAGTTCCAGGGTCCCCACCCAATTTTCTACTCTCCCCCTCTCTCACAGTCGTCCTTTGTCTGCCTTTGCATTATTTCCAAAGCCCATCATTGTGCTTGGCAGGGGAAGAGCAGGCCGACAGGAGTCTACACCGTTTTGCTTAGACCATTAGACCATGAATCAGTCCAAAAATATTGTGAGACCCAGTTCATATGGGTCTGTGGAAAACAGAGACACATAATTTACTGCCCCTTTGCACATCAAGTGGACTGGCCAGTTGGGAGCAGAGAGCTAAAGGAAATGGCAAAAGTGAAGCCACAGATGTCTCGCGGCAAAGTGTGATTAATTGCCAAGTGAGTGATATGAGCAAGAAACTCTGGGGCTCAGAGGGAGAGAGATCAATACATCTCCCAGGCTGACCTGATTAATTAATAACCACAGTTTTTCACCAGCTGTGACACCCCTACAACGTGATCTTCCGATAAAAGAAGGCTTTAGCTCGTGGAACAGAGCAGAAAGTCAGCAAGTATCTGGCTGGTTCGGCGTGATTCCAGGTCTGAGAACAAGAAGCCAGCCCACCAAGCAAGCCCTCCGATCTGGAAAGGCCGCAGCTGCTACCCCGGCCACTTTGGGACCTGCCCCTGCCCCTCCCCCGCTGCCAGGAGCCCCTGATCCTCTCTGGAGGGTCCCTGTGTGCAGGTACAAAGGAGAGAAGAGAGGAGGGAGGCAAAGAGAAAAAGATAGGGCACAGTGACAGCAAGCTTGACTTTTTAATAAAGGCCTGTAGTCTGAAGCCCAGCATTTGATAGAAAGCAAAGTGTTTGGGAGTTGTTATAAGCATAGCAGCACTTAGCATATTGCTGGTAAAGTGCAATATCCCAGCAGGGTATCCCCGAGTTACTCCATATGGTCTGGTGGTTTTCTCAGTAAACAGAAAAAATAATTGTAAATGGTGATATTAAATGAAGCATCAGAAAGACTACTTTCCTTTTAATAGTTGAGAATGTGTGAGGTTATACGTGACCAGAAATTTCTAGCTGAGTCTCAAAACTCACAGCAGAGACCTATGATTATTTTATAATTATTATTTAAACACACTAAACAGCTAAAGATGTGTGCAGGGAAGTGATTGCTCAGATATTAACTCTAGTGCCCATCAAAGGCAGAAAAGAGTTTATGGGTTTCTGCCACGCATTTTCGTATTTCATTGACTTCTTGGTTGGGCCACCCACTGTGTTAGTATCATAGGTAATAAATAGCAAACAAGCAAACAAAAGGCATTACTTTTATTTTGGCTTAGTCTCCATAAGTTAATTCAACAGCATAATATTTAATGGTTACACTCTGTGTGGGTTTCAGACCCCAGAAACATTAACAGTGAACAAAACATGCAGAACTCTCTGGACTCGTTTGTTCTGATGAGGGTACAACTGATGTATCTGACCTCCTCCTTCTGGGGGAAAGCGACCTGCCAGTCTGAGAATCTTAGTGCTTTAATTATAGTGGCAGTCAAGCCAACCAGGAGTTCTTTGAGCACCTAAGAAGGGCGACTCTTGCTGTCTGGCCGATTGTCTGGATAGCCGAGGGCCTACGCGTGAGCCCGGTCCCAGGTCCCTTGCAGGGACACACCTGCCTGGCCGTGTTGGTGCCTGGATACACCAGGTAGAGCAAGCGCAATGCTTTGTTCCACGCGTAGGCTGCACGTCCCTCCAGAGAGGCTCTCAGCAGGCTTTGATCTTCCGCAAGTCTCTGTAGCCCCACAGTGGCTTCTTTGTTGTCTGTCCCCACTGCTTCTGCTGGCAGACCTTTCTGACCTGGAAGGGTCATCTGGTCCCTTTCATCCTTCGCCCCTCTTGGAAGGCAGCACTACCTGGCGAACTCTCAGCAGAGTTCTTGCCCAATTCGCTGGCAGCTAGAAAGCTGTTGTTTTGTGATTCACGGCATCTTTTCCTCCTGGAGCAAGATAGACTGGCTCATTTGCCCTAAAGCCATCTTCATTTTTCAGTGATTAAAACATCTTGTCAATATAAAAAGATTTGTTAGCACCACCTCCCCCACTCCCAGGAACAGGGTAGGCAAGTTCGCACTCAGAGCTGCCCCTGTGGGGGAATTCTCTGGGCTCCCTGAACATGCTGCGAAGAAAGGCCAAAAGGAGAGATTTTTATACCCTTTTAAAAACTTAATGCTTCCCACAAGGACACTGGAATGATTTTATGGAATGATGTCCTGCTTCCTTAAATGGTTAAGCATGTAAAAAAAAATTGGCATGATACTTAGTAGTAAAACTATTTTCTGCCACTCAGTCTGCAGAATAGTATTCTTGCATTAAAATTAAAATTTTCCCCTTATGATTAAGCTGTGCTCAACTGCAACTGCAGGACAATTAGACATTTCTAAGCAGAACAAAAGTCAGGCCACTGGGAAGCAGAAATATGACAAATTCAGCAGCATCCTAAGAGTATCAAAACTCTTTTTTGTTGTTGTTCCTGTTTATAAAACACATATTTGAGTTTATGGTTAAGATATTAAATAATCATAAGAATTTCTTTGGAGGCAATTTTCCATCAAAATGTCTTGAGTTCACAGTTGTAAAGCATCAGAGAAGAAACTTAACAGTTTTCTATAAATTTAACTGCTGCCTTGGAATAATTATGTCTAGAGGATGGAACACTGTATATATTTTATTATCCATCCGTTTCTTTTTTAATAGGAGTGCTGTGCTTTGTAGAAGTCAATTATTTTTGATAGTTTCTGTAATTAATGCTTAATTATGTTTTATTACCCTCATTTTACTACGTCACCGTGGTGATCATGGACGCGTTGCTAAACCCGTGCTTCCGTGCAGTGTTTCCTGTGTTACCCGGTCATCACACTAACATTCCCGCAGAACTTTAGGATTTGTGTACTTAAGGTCACCACTTATTGGGTAAACATCAGGTCTATTTTCTCTCTGCTTTTAAGTCAGAAGAGCACAAAAATGTGACCAAAGATAGAAAATTTAAGCAATACTTTCTGCGTATCATTAAAAACAGCAAGTTATTAGTTAGGTTTTTTGTTTGTTTTGTTTTGTTTTCGGTACCACAGCACTTTAATTTCCTTGTTTGTACACTGCTGATTGCGCAGGGCAGGGCATTGCTAACCCTCTATTCCGAGGACTTACTGGCTGAGGTTTCATTCATACATGTCCACAAAGGCCCTGGAATTAGGAAGTGAAGCAGATTAGGCCATGACTTAGCCAAGCAATGGAACCTATCAGATACTAGCAGCTCTCTGGACTCACTAACCATTTGCTACATCTTCCCAGTGACTCACTGCACTGTATGCCTGAGAACTATGTCTCTGTTGCTGTAAGTTTCTGTCAAAAGAACATTCGAGAAAGGCCCTGGGGACCAAAGGATCATGGAGTGGTGAGGGAAGGCAGTTTCTCTCTTGGCTTCCTCCTACACCATTCTTATTGTCTTCCCCCGTGCCTGCAGCCCATGTTTGGGTTCTGTGATTCTTGTCATGAATACTTTATTTTCATTTTCTCATAATTTCCCTACCTATATTTACTAACAACTATTTCCCTTTCTCTATAAAACTCCGTGCCAGAAAAGTTACCTCAAGAGATCTTTCTTTTTTAAATTAACTTTATTGGTGCATTTTAGATACACATAATGACAGCATTCATCATAGGGAATTTGTACCTGGACGTTAGTTCCTCGGTTAGTCACTTCATGACAGGGTGAAAAAATAAATTTTGAGCAACTTGAGACATTATAGCTATTAATGGCTTCAGTCTTTTAGAGCCTATAGTTTAGATACAGGATTTAAACTTAATCAGCGAGCACTTTTTTATTTAAATGGCACATCCTCTTCTAGGTATTTGCAAGTTGAATTGATGACCATTGCCCCAAAGATGGGAAGAAGAAAAATGAACCTTTGCGAGTATCTATGCGAATCTCAGCTATGAGATTTCATTATCTTAGAGATAATTAATTATTCGAAATATTTTGGAATTAGGTACATTTGTCTCCATTTTTACAGTGGAAGAAAGTGCAAAGACATTTGTTCTAGAGTCACACAGATGCCAGGAGGCCCCAGCCTCAGCGCCCAAGTCACAGGGTCTGCAAATACGAGAGCCTCTATAGCCCTTTTGCAGCTTTTCAGTCCAGAGCTCCGACATGGGGTCTGGGGTGTACTCAGCATCCCTTGAAGTTCCCAGTGAGGACCAGCACTCAGTTGGGCTGTTTTCCTAATAAAGTTTAAAAGCAATAAGACAGCGGACTGTAAAACCATGGCAAGAAGCAAGACCAGACATGGCAGTGCAGGCCACGGCAGGAGAGCAGAGCATTTCCCTGGCGGGGCTGATGGGGAGAGGAAAGCCGGCAGGGTGGGCTGAGGAGCAAAGGACTTTGCTGGAGTGGAGGAGGGGAACCATGCCTCTTGCTCCCTAACCATGGCAACTTGGCTCCCCAGGTTATGTCTTCCGGTCATCCTCAGAGAATTCACCCAGTCCCAGGTTTGCAGAGCAAATCAGAACTCACTGTACGGTGCCAGTGTTTGCCAGTTTGGGCAGTGGGTCTCTGCGCAGCATCTGCCCTTTGCTGCCTTTCCTCTCCTGTGCTTTCTCCCCTTTGTCTTTCACTAACGGCTGTCTGTCATAGACCTATTACAGTGCAGCTAGCAAGCAGGAAGTGCAAGTCATGCAAAGAATGGGGTTGCATGATGTCCATGCAGGTGATATTGAGGAGCTGTTTGAATCAGGCAGAGCCATCCACAAAGGAGTGTTTGGCAGAGTAGGGACAGCGGAGTCACCAGAGAGCAGATCAAGTGGGAAAAAGGCAAGGTAGGCATTTCGAGAAGCAGAGAAACCACGGGAAGAATAGCAGAAGCTCTAGGTCGTTTTGACAAAAGTGATCCTCTTTGTGGATCAGAACTCATCAAGATGTTTTCAAGGGCAGCCATACAGTTTTTGTTAGAAAAGTTATTTTAAAAATTAATTTTAACAGCTCATTCTTTACTCAAGAGCAAGTGCATAATTATAATTAGGACATAAAAGTGAAAAGATATAAAATAATTAATTTCTCATTCTTGGGTTTTAGATTGAAACTTATGTCACTGTTTGCCTTCTGTTTTCAGCAGATGTACTGTACCTGCCCCTTTGGGGCACCAAATCAAATAATGAAACACACACACATATATACACACACCACCATATGTGTTTAGAGATTCTCATTACTGTATTACCTAACTTCTTGAGCATTAGTTTTCTGTCTACAAATTAGGTTTTCTTTTGGGTTGGTGGGGAGTGTGTTTAAACTTCTCAAGAGCTCCCCCTATGACCAGTTGGGCAAGAAACATATTAATTTAGGACATGCAGCTTTTAATTAATATATTGATCTTTGAGCCTGGGCCTTCTGTGGTAATTATGTATAAGAGAACTACTTGCCAATTGGGTGGGTAAAAATCTCCATTTATGAACAATGAATGGTTAACTCGGATTCCAAGACAAAATGATTTCAGGGCTATGCAGTGATGAATCACGGTGATCATTCAAAGAACAAACATTTAGTATCCCCCATGCCCAGGCTCTGGGGAAAGAATGCATTGATTTTTTAAAATTACTTTTACCTAAAAACATTCAGATCCAACAGGTATGTTTTCATTCTCTCTCTGCTGGAATCTCTGTCACAGATATGTCTATACACCTACTCTTACTCAGATTTTTTTCCCTTATTTTTGAAAAAAACCAAAATGCAAGAAACCCAGCCACAAATGAAACAATACTTGGCCAAAGAAGGAGAAATGGAATAATCCATTTGATCTTCCTATCATCTTTTACGTTTCTGCATGATTGATCATGTAATTATTTGTCCACACTGAGTTGATGCAGTGGCACATATAATTAAGATTTAACATCACTTTGTTAGTGACATGGTGTTGTCTGTCTCTTACAAAGAAAACTGCCAAGGTTAGAAATCTCTTTAAAATGGGCAATGGCTTACAAATGTGGAAATGGCTTTCAAGTACAGGAGAAGAATAAAAAATAATCCGTGTATGGTTATTGTGTAATTATGTGAAAAGACATCTTACGCCATGATTTGATGTTGGAATCATTGTTTTAAGAGGTATAGAAGGCAGCTAGAGATGCTTTTAGACCACTCATTTATCAAATAGAGTTTATATATTTCCCCAACTTTATCTTCTCTTCTGCTTTGTGTAGAACTCAAGGGAAATTAATATTTTACTTACGGAGATGAAAACAGACAATTGAATACAATGATTTAGACCCATGAATGTCAGCAGAGATAAAATCTCTTACGTGGATGTGTTACTTTTATATGTAATTATCTCACTAAATTTTTGATAGCCCAATTTTTGGGTGCTCTTGTGTTCTCATTTTACTGATGGGAAGTTGGAGGCCTGAGTGACTTGCTCAACGTGACCCTTCAAAGGGGCAGAGCCGGGATGTTGTGACCCCAAGTCCACAGGTCCCTGGTCCATGTACCTGGCTGGAACACACAGCCTCCTAAGTCACATAACAGCTGTACCAGAGAGCAAGCCTGTACCCTAGATCAGACAGGAGGGAGCATATTTGGAAATATCACAGACAACCTAAACAGAAGTTACTTTTTTTTTTTTTTTTTTTTTTTTTTGGTACCAGGAAATGAATTCAGGACCTCACACTTGCTAGGCAGGAACCATGCCTCTGAGCTATACTCCCAGCCACTATGAGCCACTTTTTTTTGTCTCCCCACTAACTTCTATTTTAGAGAAACTAAGTGGAGGATACTTCAAGGCAGTTCCATTCATTTCTTTCCCAGTATTCATTGTGCTCTAACAGGGAAGAGAATGATAGAGAAGCCATGACTTTTATTTTTGGTTCATTTGTTATGTGCGTGTTTTAATTAATTGTTTTAATTGTTCATATTATGGGGCACAGATGATAATATAGTAGCAGAGTACAATGGATGATGATCAAATCAGGGTACTTAGCATTTCCATCTTCTTAAACATCTTCTGAAAGTTTTGACTAGCGTGTAAAAATTATATGTATTTGGTTATTTATTTTTAATGTTTAAAGATCAGTTAATTTACTGGAACTTGTGGTTCTTTATTGCTGCAATTGGCAAATAAACCCCACTTAATAACTTGCTGACTATTCGACAAGACAGTGTTATGTTCTTAGTAGAGTCAGACATGAAGTAGATGGTCTCTGCTCATTAAATACTGTACAGGTTTATGAGGTGCAGGGTTGACTCATGGTTTTCATTCGATGTGGGCTGTGGGTTTGGGTGAGGGGAGGCTGTGCCTGCTTCTGGCTGCACCCAGCCTTTTTGGAGTCTGTGTGAAATGGGTGCCCGTGTGCTGGCAGGAGACCCCAAGAAGCAGCCCCAGGGTGGAGGAGGAACTCAGCCCCAGGGTGGAGGAGGAACTCAGCCTTACAACGCGAGCGCTGGCTGCCCGTGTTCCAGCTCACTGTCCTTCTCCTCGGAGGGTTTTCTGTTCCAAATGAAATTCGGCAGAATATAGCATCAAACAAAATGATCCAGAACATTTGCATATCAAGCCAAGCAAGGTCACAACTGTGCTGCAGAAAGCAGGACGTGTCACAGCAGGTGGGACACAGGGCCAAGAGGCGCACATCAGTCCAGGGTGAGAGTTCTCAAAACCAGCTTTCTGTGGGAGGGTGAGGTATGTGGGAGCCAGGCAGCATGGGTAGAGAGCAGCCAGGGCAGAGCTGGACACCGGCCACACGTGGGGAGCAGAGAGCTTGGAGTCCCTCGCAGGCTGTCCACCTGCCCAGCAGGGACTCCCTTCCACCTCCCAGGTGGGCGTGGACAGTGCACCAGCATGGAGCACACACCATAAGTCACAGAGGACAGAGAAGTGATTCCCTTTCATTGCTCTTAAGTGCAGAGATCACAACCTCCCAATTTAAAAGTGCTCAGTGCTCTAGGCTGTCAACTCTAGATGCCTGGGTGACAAAGCTCAGTGACAGAGCATTTCACAAACATGCATAAGGCTGGCTTCAATCTCCAGCACTGTAATCAGTCAGTCAATCCATCCATCCATCCATCCATCCATCCATCCATCCATCCATATGCCCAATGCTAGCAGCAGGTTCCTCTTTGCAAAATTCATATTGCTTTTTCCCATTTATCTCCCCCTGCTCCCTCTGTTTATCTCACTTGCATAAAATGATGGCTCAATGCCCCCTGCATCCCATGTTCCAACCCCAGATCCAAACTGTGTACATTTCCAAAGGCTGGTGTTGAACCTTCTCTCTGGCCTCCCTGGGCACAAGCAACCTTCCTATGACGTGGCCAGGCAGCATTTCTGCAGATCTGCTTTGTGACTTCATTGCCCATGTATTTGTTCAGATGTACATTTATCTTTACATTCAGTTCAGTCCCTAATCCAGACCTTCACACCTAATAGACATTGAATAAATATTTACTGAATGACTAAATCAAATAGTTTGTTTCTTTGCATGAAGTGGCTAGCAAATAGAAGCCAATGAGGGATATATTTTAGTAAGGATCACTTTATATAGACTGTAATGCAAAGCCCTTTGGATGAAATGGTCGCTGTCTTAGTGGTTTGGAGTTAGAATGCCTGTTATTTGCATAAATTGGGCTTGAGAGTCCTGCCTTCTCTGTAGGTAAAGTAGGACCCACTCACACACTGACTCTTGCTACATTTTACATAGGTGGTGAAAAATGTAAACTTTGGCCTCATTCTTACTCATCTGTCGATTCCAAATTAGGGTGGTCCAAATTAATTTGCTTTCTCCTGGCTGCAACTTGGTCGGTCATGGAGCAGTCCAGAGGGCAGCAGGGCAGAAGGACACGACTTCTCAGAGCTGCCTGCGTCTCTTTCAGGCTCTGTGGCCACCCGTGTCTCTCTGAATAGGACAAGGTGTGTGTCTTGGATTACCCAGGGCACGACTGCGTGGTCACAGGTTTCTGAGTTTAAGCTTCTGTGAAAGGATCAGGAATCACTGAAATAGCTAACAGGGATTTCTCCCATCTGAAGTGGGTTCACCGACTTGACATTGACAGCGTTCACTCAACAAGTGTTTCCAGTGTCCTCCAGCTCCCTGTCACTGTGTGCCACATCCTTCAGGGCTCCTGTTTCCAAACCCTAAGCATTTCCCAAACACTTTGGAGGGCTATGGCTTCTAGAACATTCATCCCAGAGTTTAGAGCTGAGCCACCTATAAAAACTCCACTGGTTCAGGGTATAGAGTGAGCAGCAAGCTGTTTCCGGGAGGAGCTGTTTGTGTCACCGGGTCATAGGCAATTTTCCCCAGTAAAGTGGGGTTTGGGGGTGTTGGGCAGGGACAGAGGAGGAGGAAGAGGAGGAGGCGGAGGGAGAAGAGGAGTTCTTCCTTTTCCTGAGGGAAAGCACAGGGCAAAACAGAGCAAGTGATAAAGCAGACGCTGCTTCCATCTGCCTGTTGCCTTCTCAGGAGCAGAAAGAAGCCCAGCTGTGACCTCCACCCCAGGGAGCCCTGTGTGGGGTCCACCGGAGGCCTGAGGCTACAGTCTTTCCTCACAGCTAGAAGGCCTCGCTGGAGCCAGGCGACTCCCTGAGGGCCCTATCCTCTGCCCTCCACCCCATCCATCCATGGGGTAGGAGGAGGTCCGTGGCTGCGAGCCGTGTTCTTGCAGTGTATTCTGGCAGGGGACGCACGGAGACATCTGCATTTCTATCTTCTGCACACGTGCGGTCAGCTGTCTACAGCCATGGAGCCACCCGTTCAACCAAAAATATGTTTGGTTTGTTTGTCATTGTTTTCTGGCACTAGGGATTAAACCCAGGACTTTTGCGCTGAACTACATCTGAGCCCTTTTTTATTTTTTGAGATAGCTTCTCACTAAGTCACTAAGTTTCCCAGGCTGGACTCAAACTTGGACTCCTCCTGAAGACTGAGGGAGGAGAATCCCGAGTTCAGAGACAGACTCAAAAACAAAACAAAACAGATTCCAGGCCTATCGGACATGGACTATTTTTTCTTGTCTTTATTTCTTGAACAAAACGGTACAACTGTTGGTGTAACATTTACATGGTATTAGGTACTGTCAGTAATCTGGCAATGATTTAAAGTACATACGAGTAGAGAGACGATAAACAAGATAGATATGTTTGGTCTAATTTAAGCATCACGCATCATAAACATGTATCAAAACATCGCATATCATCTCATTATGTTTTTATGCATCAATTACATTTTTTAAGAAAACATGCAAAAGGGTGTGCCTAGTTTATATGCACCTACTATGCCATTTTGTACGAGGGACTTGCCTATCTGCAGACCTTTGCATTTGAGAGGAGTCTGGGAGTCAGTGCCCTGCAGATACTGAAGGATGACTGAGTTTGAATGGGGACTTTCAAGAAGTACTAAAGGCACCTCTTTGGTTGCTGCTTTGTTATCTTGGTTCGTATTTCTCCATCGGCCTTTGCTTGTCTGCATTTTGAGGCATCCCTAGGTATTTGCTTTTCTCAGATGACAAGGTCTCTTTCAGGCAAGGGATCACATCTTGCCTGTGTTAGGCCAGCATTAGTGCAATGCATGCACACACACGCATGCACATGCACACACACACAAAGGGAGACACCAAAGATGTCCAGTAACTAAGGCATGCCTCAATGGATAAATTCCAAAGATCCGCCAGAGTGCTATGATTCCACTGTCTCTATTTAAAATGCCAGTCCTCTTAAGGTCCATTTTTTAATTGAGTATAAAAACCATAAATATTTTCAATATTGACAATTATACTTTAGCTGGTAAAAGAAAGCTGTTTCTGGACTTGGGACCCATGGGGCCTTCACTCTTGTCACCTGGGCAGGTGTCATCCACTGCATGGTCTCCCCCTCCTCTCTTCCTCCAGAGCCACCCATAATTTATAGCACAGCAGTGCTGAAAAACTAGAAAAGCAAGAAGTGGTAGGACTCGCTGACTCTCACAGGTGACCTTCGAGGAGGGGAGAGGCTGTCTGGAGCTGTGTTCCCTGTATGACAACATGGAAAGAATAGAATCACTGCCACCCCAAGATAACAAGCTCCAACCCTGATTCTGGAAACCATAACCAAAACTCAAAATATAGACGTATACTTCCTTTAAACCCAGAGAACTCAAGGAGCTGTGAGCTGAGATGGCTGACCGACCGCATGTAGTCTGCTCCAGACCGCATGTAGTCTGCTCCAGATGAAAGTCCAGGCAAAGATTGCGGCAGGCAAAAAGATCTATAGTCCTAGTTTTGAATGAATTACTCACAGGAGAGAACGGAATAGGGAATAGGAATTAGGAACAGGCATAGGGAAGGAAAATGATCAGAAAACACCACATAAACTGTCATCAGCCTCATTAGACGGGAGTCTGTGAACAGTGAGCAGAGAGGTGACAGAAACTCAAAAAGAAAGTACAATTCTATATTCTTCTTTTTAAACCAAGTAGAATTCATTAACAAGAGATCACCAGGTAATAACTGACAATTATCGAGTACAGTAAATCTATGAAAGGAGAGAAAGATCTTCATTAGAATGAAGAAGTATTCTTTCCTTTGATAAACTCATTTTTCTCTTCTTAGAGGAAAAAAGCACTTTCTGGTTTTGGAAGAAGATGATCTTAGATTTTTTTAATTTACTGATCAAAGCAACACTTCATATAATAAATGACATTGTCATTTATTGAAAATTGGATTGCCTCTGAGGTCTCCTGAATTTGGATCCAGGGCTAGTACATAAAATGGGGACTGAGTTCAGACTGACAAATGTCATTGTCATTTTGGTATTCACTGTGGCCTCTTGAGGAGTACTGGGACTCCAGACACCATCCACAGTGCTCCTGGGTGTCTGCCAGCCCTCTCATGGGACCAGCTGAGGGTGTGGAGAACCAGGGGCAGGCTGTATCCATTCCATGGCCGAGCATCCTCTGGAGAGCTGATATCCCAGAAGTGGTTTCTCTTCTAACACTGTCATAATGTCAGTGAATGTGAGTCAGCCTGTCCTCACTGTAACAAATAACCTGAGATAATCAGTATATAAGAGAAAAAGATTATTTTGACTCACAACTTTAGAGGTGGCAATCCTTGATCCCCTGGCCCTGTTGTCATTGGGCCTGTGACAAGGCACATGTCATGGCAGGAACTCGAGCAGAGGCCCTTCCTGGCCAGAGTGCGGACAAAAAGGAGAGGAAGGGCTGAGCTCCCATAATCCCCTGGAGGCCATGACCCAGCGACCAGAAGACCTTGCAGTAGGCCCCGCCTCTTAAAGGAGCCACCTCCTCCCAGGACAGCTATTCCGAGGCCCATGGGCTGTGGGGACGCCGAAGCTCCAAACTCAGCTGTGAATATGGTGTTGGTCCTTTTGAACTGAGGCTCTGGGCAGGCCTGGAAAGGAATGAGTTGGATGAGCTTAGTGTGGCTGTGCAGTGGAATGAGTGCGGAAGTCTTATTCAAAATAGCTGTGCTTGATAAGAGAAAGAGTTTCTTCTGCTTTGTCCAAGTCTCACCTGACTGTTTCTCAGAGGAATGTGGCACCAAGTATCTACACGGAACAGCTGGGGGCATCTGGGAGCAGCTAGGGAGCAGCTGGGGGCAGCTGGGGCACGAAGGCGCCAGCCAGCCAGCCCCGTGCCTTGTGTACTGCTGGGGAGAGCTGCAGGTCTGGAGAGGAAGAGGAGAAAGGCCTGGCTGCAGCCAAGTGTCTCCCTTCCCACCAGCTGAGGCCTGAGTCATTAGCACTGCTGCCCCCACTCCAACCCTCTAACTCTGTTCCTGCCTCAGGACCTTTGTACTTGCTCTTCATACTACTGGAATCTGACCTTCAGAGAGAATCTTTTTGGGGCTACTAACTAAAGTACCTCCAAGGAGTCACTCATTGTCACCTCATCCCTAATTGTTCATTTTTGTCTATTGTTTTTGTTTTCCACCCTCAAACTTGCTTTGTCTCATACTGTGGAGAATATGCACTCGATATTGTGTGGTGTGAAATGGCCTAGCAAAAATTAGGTGCTTTATCAACAACTGCAAGTGTCTGCCGCTTTCCTGCATGTTTCCCAGAGGACTGTGAGCTCCCTGAGGGTGGGAACTACTCATCCAGTCAAACCTAGCAGCCCAAAGCTCACTCTTTTTGTGAGAATCTCTCACACAGCTTCCATCTTCAAAATTGCTGCACTGTCGCAAGGTTGTTCCTATAGCTCCGCCATCATGTCCTTTTTCCGATAGGAAGGAGAGAGAATGGGGCTTGCTGACTCAGTCACCACTTAAGGAGGTTTGACAGAAGCCTCAGAAGATAACTTCTTTTATCTCAGTGAACAGACTTTGGTGTAGTCATAGAGGAACCTGGGAAATGTTGTCGTTTGCCTGGGAGCTCTACATTATCCAGCGCAGTCCAGAGTTATGCAGAGGTAAAGGGATGAGGAGCAGGTGGCTACCGTCCATACTAACATTACGTAAATCCCACAAACCCCACTGGCATAGCAAAGCTGTAGATGTCCATGTTGCTTTGACCTCAGAACAAGTTTCAGGTGCAGCTTCTCCCAGCTGGGTGGCAGCTGAGTCCCCCAAGGATTCTCGCAGTGCCTGTGAGTTTGCAGAGAGCTTGGCCTGCAACCCCTGCCCGTACCCTGGTGATCCACTCCACAGGACCCTCTGGGTGGGGCCGGCTCCTCTCACCGGGTTTCAGGCCAGCGTCCGCTGCCTGGGCATGCCTTTCTGCAGTGTCTGTTCTCGGAAAAACTGTCCGGTCCCCAGGATGATGAACCAGAGAGCTGGGGCACAAACATGTCACAACGTGACAGGGCCAGGGCCAAAGGTCAGTGAGAAAACCACCTCAGAAAATGTAAGTTGGAATGGGCTCCTGGTTCTCACATTTTGCGTTTTTGACACAGCAAAGGTAATTTAGAAGCCTAGAAAGCTCGATCCCTTCAGAGGGATATTACTATAATTACTTAATTTCTGTGAGTGTTTCATGATCACAGAGGAAGGCCCATTAGCGGAGTGCGGGTAACCGAGTACACAAACCTCACCCCGCGTCACCCACTCGGGGCATCTGGGTTTCCTGAGTTAGGATTACGACACAAGCCATTTGCTACATCGGATGTCTCCTAGGGCAGAAGTTACTGAGAAAGCTAAGATCCTGGCACGCCAGGAAGGGTGTTTCCTCCTGATGTGAATCTTGTGCTCACTGCACTACAATGTGCCTGTCATTCCAATCCAGTAGGCCCTCCTTGAACCCAGCGGTCATCATGTAGAACAAGACTTACATAGAAAGCTTTTATAGAGTCCTAAAGCTTTGGCCATATCCCAGCGGAAAACTGACAACAGAACAAAGTGGTTCTTATTAGCGCAGTAAACCGTTAATGAGAGCAACACCAAATCGGCTCCTTCCATTTAAAGTGTCTCATTAATCCAGCGGAGAGAGCGAGGGTGTCAGATGTTCCAGGGAGTTTAGTTTTGACAAATAGCTCCACGTCTTCCTGTGTGGCATGAAGAGGAATGAAAGGCAGGTGGCAAACCCTGATTCGGTGTGTGGCAGCCTTGTTGGAGCCGTGGAGACACTGGATTTCGCCAGTTGGCGTGGTGCGCTTCAGTTTCCTGCAGGTATTTCAGCGTTCCTGACACACACGTGAATCTAAACCAAAATCAGCAATTCTAGGTGGAAAGCCGAGCTTTGGAATGATTGAACAACCTGAAGAAGGAAACTAACCCAGGTCCTTTTCTCTTCTACATCAAAGAACTCAGGCATTATGTTAATGTGATCAGATGACCCTGCGGTGTCTCCAGGAAGGCTGTCCACTTTAGTTTATCTTAACTAAATATTCAGATGCATTTTCTGACTGAAAGGAAATGGCCATGTGTGCTTTAAGCAACTTCCTGCTTAAACGGAGGTGTGCTTCACCACTCAGGACAAGCCGATCAAGCTGAAATCTTGTTGAGATATTGATCCCTCCCACTGCTCTGCTGCCTTAGCCATAAAATTATAATGGACTAATAGAAGAAAGTTTGTATTAGTGATAGATTGGTCCTTTTTCTCTCTCGGCCTTCAGCTAATTAGACGAGACCCACTGACATCATGAAGAGTCATCTGCATTGCTCAAAATATATTAAAAAAAATAACACTTTGGAGATATCAGGGCTGGTATGCAAACAAGTATTTAGGTACTGTAACCTTGCTCAGTTGGTACAGAAAGCTAAGAACAGCATCCTCCTCCTCCTCCCTCATCACTAAGACTTACTGTGTGCTGTGTTATTTAAAGCACTTGGCATTTACTAACTCACTAGATCCTCCTCACAGCCAGGCCAGGGCAGGCCCTTCCTGCACTCGCACTGCAGAGGACAGATTTGCAGTGGGAGAGGTTGGTTGAATGACTCTAACTCCATCTCACATGCGTCTGTCTTGCCTGCAACTTCTCCCTGAAGACAAAGCTGATTGGATTGTCCTTTTTGTGGCTGTAATTGTCAACTCAATTGACATTGTCCCCTGAAAATAGCTCAACTATTCCCATTTGTTGAGCAGCCACTGCGTGCTAGGACTGGGCTGAGTGCCCTGATCTCCACTGTCATCTGAGTACTAGGAATTTTATCTGCCTGGGAATTTCTGGGGCTCTGAGAAGTTCCCAACCTGGGCTTGGCTGTGAATGATGGAGTCAAGATCCATGATCAGCCCTCTGGTTATCCTAATATGTCTGTTAAAATTGACCACACAATACAAGGAGAATGCCATTAGTTAAGGTATGGAGGACTTCAGAAATACACAAATGACCATCAATTCTTTTTAGCAACCTTGTCAATAAAATCCAGGAACCCTGATCAGAATATTCTAGAATGGTCTGAGCAGTAACAGCATCCTTCCATTCACTTGCCTGGCATTAGACCACGTGTCATGAGACGTGGATCCTTAACCACACTGTGTGTCAGTCTTTAAGTCTTGGCTTAGTTACTTTGGCTTAGTTTCCTATTGCTCAGACAAAACACCCAAGACCCAAAGTTAAAGAAGGAAAAGTTTATTTAGCTTACAGTTTGTAGAGGTTTCGGTCCAGTGGGGAAACTGATCATGGTGGGTAGAAGGTAGCAGAGCAACAAAGGGTGACCACAGCTCTCTATCCTGTCTATCTGACCCAGGCTACTTAGGGGCGGGTGACACTTACACGCTTAGCATTGCACCATGAATCAATTTCAGCGTCACACACTCTAGAAAAGCCTCACCTAAGACCACATGAGGCTTTGGGGGGACAGGTAGACATAAGCCATGACAAGTCTGTTCTGTTAAGAACCACAAATTCACTCAAATTCTGTTCATTTCACCCAACTGCCCTGGGTGACCACTTGACCTAAGAATTACCCTGTCCTTTCTCTCCCAGACTTTCAAAACAGGATGTCGGTGGTTCTCGTGCTGGCCATGCAGAGATGCACTGCACTTTCCTTCTCTCTTCTTAATGAATATCATCATTTTGGAGTGTCATTTTCTTGGTTTTAGGACTCAGGGGTGAGGGGAGCATAGATGTGCTTGCACAATCACTTGTATCTGAGGGCTGTTCCCAATGTCCTCTGCTGACCATGGTCATGGGAAATTTCACAGTTAAATCCAACACAGAATGGGCAGAAGGAGGGAAGTGCATCCCAGTAATTACTGAAACCTTTCTTTGAATCACATCAGTATTTTAAGGTGTGTGTGTGTGTGTGTGTGTGCACGCACGTGTGCTTGTCTTTCTAACAAGTGTTTATACTTCCTGACTCCAGGAATTTCTCTCCACGAGCCAGAGTCTCCAAACAAAATCAATGCACCCTAAGTCCTGTTTCCTGCCTGGGGACTTCTGAGTTTGAAGTTGGGCTTTGTGCCTTTACTCTTGTATGATTTCTCAAAAGAAAAAAAAAAATTGAAGAGGAAGTTACAGTTTGTAAACTGTATATGCACGCAGCCCCGGCCAGCATTTCCTCCTGTCTGTGTGGGCATGTGTGTGGACTTGACGGATAACAAGAATGCCTTTATGCAGTAATCCCCCTCCTGGCTTCTCGGACAGCTCCTGAGACTCAGCTGGCTTTCTTGTTGCTGTGGTTCCTGGGTGGTCTGATTAGGAGAAAGCCTAGCCTAGAAGCAGGCCAGGTGCTGGGCCTCTGCCCGCATGTGGGGCTGTCAGGAAATGAGTCCCTGGGTTTCCTGGGAGCCCCTGCCCACGCAGGGCCAGGAGCCCACCCCGCCTCTCCTGGTCCTGCAGATGATGGATTAGCTGAGCTGTGTGCGACTGGCTATTGCTAATCTTCCACACCAGCCAGCGAAGATCCTCTAATTAATACCCAGCTAACACCCGAATCTCTTTCCCCAGGGCTGGAGTCTGCAGGCTGGGAAAGCAAAGCAAACAGAACAGAACCAATTAGGAGAGAGCGTTCAGTTATACTTTCTCTTAGAAAATTCTCTCTCTCTCTCTCTACCTCTCCCCCTGCCTCTCTCCCTTCCTCCTTCGTTCTCTCCTTCCCTCCCTCTCTCTCCTTTCATTCTCTCCCTCTGTCCCTTCCTTGCTCCCTCCCCCATCCACCACTTCTATCCATGTCTTCCTAGTCAGGCCCCAGGATCAGCCAGTGAGCGTGGGTGTTTATCCTCTTCTGCTTTCACCTTGTAAATAATAGAGGGGTTTTGGGGTTTGTTTTTATGTATGTATTTATTTATTGGGTTTTGCTTTCATTTGAATACATAGCCTCACTTCCAGCCTTTTTCCCTGTCATCCTCTTGGTTTTCTGGAGTGAGTTATCTCACAGTTCTTGTGCCTGGGGCTGAGTGCAGAGGTTAATTCCCCGGAAGTCTTTGGGAAGTTGCCTGGTTTCTTGTAGATGCGCTGTTCTCCACACTGCGGAGTTCTGTGGGCACTGCCTGGAAAAGCCGGGAACATGGTCAGATCATGAGTGCACTCGGCAGAGAATCAGTGGTCCAGCATGGGGAACAGACCATGCGCTTTTTGCTAAGTGCTGTCTTTGGGATCCTAGAGTCAGTCACTCAGGTAGGACTAAGATCGTAAGAATTTCTCTGTCACGCATGGGACAGAGGATTGTCACACCCCCTTACTGGGCAGGCAGTGCCTTCCAGCACTGAAGATCTCGGGGTCATTAACCCCTTTTCTTTCTAAGTTGTACCCACAAATGCAGTGAGGGTGTCTTTGAGTTAGTTTTGTGATATTTTGCTATTCCCAGAACTTCGCTACTCCACAGAGATTCCTTGAAGCTGCCTGTGTCCACTCCGCCAGCAGAGTTGTGAACCTCTCATTAAATATCTGTAGAATGAACGAATGCGAATAATGACCACAGATAACGTGTGTGGCCAGTCTGAGTCAGACGTTCAGGAAGTAACACAGCCAGAATCCAAACTCCAGAGGTCAGAGGTGACCAGTAGGGGATGCATCCCATGGCAGCAGTGGTTTCTTGGAAAACACCATGCAGAGAGCACTTCCCAGGGGGTCTCGAGGCTGAGGAGGGGAGAACACCGTGGGTGCTGCAGGTGGCAGGGGACTGTGGCCAGCCCTGTGTTACTGCTAAATAGCAGCCACCTCCCTGTTCAGAGAGTAAAGTGTCGGGGATTCTGGAGGCTCATAAATATGCCCCTTTCTTCCTCTCTCGAGCCCAGAGCTGACCCAGAAGTGAGGCATCCGTGACAGCCAGGGGTGGGTGACATCTCAGCGGATGAGGAAGCTTGGAGAAAGTGGACTCCATCTGTGCTGTGTCTCCAGGAGCTGAACAGTGCAGACATAGGGTCTTGGATAGAGCTGGGCCCGTGTGACTTCTCCGGAGGACCGAGATGCTGCATCTCCAGCCCTTGGGGAGATCCAGAAGGTGCAAACTGAGCCAGGCCCCTGATTCTTCTCCCCAACACAGCCACAGATGGAATCGTGCAGAGCTGAGCTGGTTGGCGGTGCTCCTTCCCCACGGGCTTCTGCAGAAAGGGGTGCATGAGAAGTGGGGGCGCTGGCCCTGTCCCCGTTGTAGGTAGACATCTGTGCTGTGCAGTGGACCTGAGTCTCCTCCTCCCTGGCCCCGCCCAGCCTCCCTTGGCCCCTGCAGACCCAGGGAGCATCTGCAGGCTCCTCCGCCCCTGCTTTTTCCTACTCTGCTCCTGTGAGGTTTGCAGCCCATGCAGCAGGCCCTGCAGGACACGTTAGTGTCACCCTCAGGTCCTCAAGGTAAGCCTGCTGCTTTAGGAATCACTTCTCTGGCTCTTGCCATGCTGGGTCACAGACAGCTCTTCTGCCCGGAAATGCTGTCATGTTTGGAACTGGGTGCAGATTCTCATCCCCAGCCCACTTATCCTCTAAACCTGAAAACGCCCTGTAGCCTGGTCCACCTCAAACCATAGCTCTAAAGAGACCACACCCTTGATCTGGTCACTGTCTACCTCCTGTCCCCTCCTGTCACATGAGGGAGAAAGGCCTCTGCAGTCTGAGTCCCAGCCCAGCTGGTAGGGACACTTGACCTGGAAGTGCCCTTACCCTGTCGTGTCATAGTTGAGGCTCTTTGTAGTTCTTTGTGTGGACCTTCTCAGCCATTCTAAAGAAATAGCAGCCACCCTAGAGGTATCGCTGCCACCTCCAAAGCCGGTGGCATGCAGTGGACACAGTACAGGGACGCCCACACGGACACTGCGCTGGGTTGATGGCAGCGTTAAAGCTGGTTTTCCCTTCCTGGGCCAGCCTATCTTCAACAGTGCCAGGCGCCTCTCCTTACATGTCCTACCAGCTACTGAGTCTCCCATGTAAGATGTCTTACTTTTCCCAAGAAATCTCCTTTGTTTGTGTTTCCAGAAAGGAGAATAAGAGAATGAAGTGGGGGAAAGGGGGTATGAATTCTGGGCATGGCCCTCACCTCAGATACCACTCAGGCTGACACAGCATTCTGGAAATTGTCTACCTTCCTGCTCTGTCGCCTTTCAAAGTCTTGAAAGTGTCTTCTCTCATCCTAAGATGGACGAGCCTTGTGCACGTGGACTCAGAGGACTGTCCCTACCCTCCAGGTCCCTGCCACTGAGCTGTACACGGAGAAGTGAGTGCAGTAGGGTTTGTAAGGTGACATAGTCTGGTGTCGTCAATCGGCAAGGACAGTCAGCCCAGCTTAAAGGCTGTGTTGTAGAGTGTGCTGAGAGCACAGTGGGCGTGTGGTGTTGGGGACTCTATCATGGTGACAGCTGTGGAGGGAACGTGCTTTTGGTCCTGTCTGTGACTTGTGCTGAGTAACTGGAGGAGGTGCCATTTCCAAATCTTGGTGCCTCTCTCCCTTCTCCCCCCTCCCTCTCTCCTTCCATACCTGAGCACTTGGGGTTGAAGCAAAGACACAGCCCCAGCCCTTTTTATTTTTCATGATGGGGTCTCATGAAGTTGCTTGTCTCCCAGGCGGGCCTGAACCTTGCAGCTCTCCAGCCTCAGCCTCCCAGAGCTGGGATGACAGGCCTGTGCCACCGCATCTGGCTGCATCTTGCTTTCTTTAATAAGTGTAAAATCTGGAATGGGGAGAAATCTGTTCTCAAATTTCTGAAATGCTGTTTCTCAAAGAGAAAGATGAGCATCTGTGTGCTGATTGTGGTGCTAAATCGGGGAAGATAAACGCGCTTGACCTTTCCACGTGTGTGTGCACGCGAGTGCCTGCTTGGGATTGAACTCAGGGCCTCACACATCCTAAGCACACGCTGTGCTCCCGAGCTGCACCCCTGCCCCTGCCCCTGACATTTATACTGAGAAAGCCTGTGCTGTTCAGCATCTCGGTCCTCGGCGCTCCAGGGACAGACGCAGAGTACTCACGTGCTTCATGACACAAACCGTCGGCACTCACCGAATGTGCATGTAAGTAAGCCAGAGCCGAAGCAGTGTCTTCAGAGCGCCCTGTCAGTAACTGTGGCTTTAAATACTGTAGCCCACCCCACGCTTTGCGGTTTCACTTTGTGTGGTTTCAATCGCCCATGGTCCATCGTGTTCCTAAAATATTCAGTGGAGAATTCCAGAAATAAATAATTCATCATTTTAAACACTTTTTATGGCAGCATGTTGTGGTTTGAATGTAAAGTGGCCCCCAAAGACTCATGCTGGAGGGCTTTGCCCTCAATGCAGCAGTGTCCAGAGGTGGGAACCTAGAGAGGTGACTGGATCTTGGAGGTGTTAAGCTGTCAGCAGATTGATCCGTTAATGAGTTGATTGCTGAATGGGCTGTGGGGAGGTGGGCCCCAGCTGGAGGTGGTGGGTCATGCCTTGAAGGACATATTATGTTCCCACCCTTCCTCTCATGTTCCCACCCTTCCTCTCCTGGTGGCTCGCCCTTCACTCTCTCCTTCCTGACTGCTAGGAGGCGAGCAGCCCTGTTCCAGCAAAGCCTTGCTCCATAATGTTCTGCCACAGAATGGAACCCTCTGACCATGGACTGAGAGCCCCAAAACCAAGATCCCGAATAAACCCTTCCTCCTGGGAAGGGATTGGGTCACAGGGACACAAACCTGATTCATGCATGGTACCTGGTTTCAGTTGTTCTTTTGTTATTAGTGTTGGTGATCACTTACAGCGGCTGATTTATAATTGAAACTTTATTGTAGCGGTGTGTATTTAGGGAAAAAAAATCACAGCATATCCAGGGTTCAGTACTACTTCTGGTTTCAGGCATCCTCTGGGTGTCATGCAACAACACCGTAGATGACGGGGAGACCATAGTATTCAGGCTGATAAGGCAGAGACCCCAGTGGTGTTCTTCCTGCTACTCCACTACCCTCAAAGCTGGGGGCAGGGGTCTTTCCTGGTTTATACTTGCTGGGTACTTTGGTTTCCGTGTGGTGGTCAGAGGCTGAGAGCTCCTTGAGGCCATGTGTGTTAAGTCAGTTTTCTTGACATCATCGCAAAGTGGCGTGAAATCAGTAATTATTCAATGAATGGATGACTCTTAGGTCCTGACTCTTCACACCCAGGGTATAAACCAACGACAAATACTGACACGTGGGAAAACATCATTATGTTTATTTCATTATTTTGTTGATTTTATCATAACACAAACTGATCCTCAGGTCAGGATAAACCACGGTCATTGAACATTTTTAAATGACGAACCATCTGCAAGAGGGTGAAGTTTAAAAAGCAGGCTCCCTCTGTGACTTTAAACTCTCTCCCAAGTGAATTTCAGCTCTACATCTAAAAGTAGTAGTGCTTGTTGGAGGTCTAGTATGGAAATACTTCGGCAAGTTACTAAATTATACCCAAATGTGCTATGAGAGCCATTATAAATGTGAGTTCAAAAAAACCCAACACCTCTCAGATCTCACTAAAGCCTCGTAGAAGTGGAACATGTCCTTGAAAACCATGGGTTGTAAAATATGTATATGCAAAATCGCGTTTGGGGGCTGTCTTCCTGGGTCCCAGTGGTAAACTTAGCCCATCAGTGGCTGGTGCTTTAAAGAAATATAAAAGCCCTTAGGCTGGTCTCCCCTTTCTCCCCCACCTAGGATTTTCATAGCAGGTAGAAGCATTACCCAAAGCTTTTGAACATATGTCATAATCACTTCGTATCAGAAGTGCAGAAATGTAGGCATTATTGAAAGAGAAGGAGAGACAGGATAGAAAGAAAGAGGGAGAAGAAGAGCAGAGAGAGGGACACAGTGAGGAGGGAAAGGACAGAGCCCTTTCCCACCTACAGGAGAATTGCTTCTCCCTATGCAAAACAAGCGTCCGACCCATCCAGATGGACCTAGGTGTATGCGGCTGGTTCAGGGCTCAGGCTGAACTCGGGATGAGGAGTTCACCTGTAGGGTCCACTGGAAGGCCCCTCTTCACTGATAGTGGGAGTGCAGCCAGGATAAGCATTAAAGGGGCACCCCGTCCTTGGAGTCACAAGGCCCTTCCTCCCTAGGGGACCAGGTGTCCATTCAGCTCCATCTTCTTAAGCAGGCAATCCTTGAAGGAAGTGTAGGACTCTGTTTCATGCTGCAGGTAGGAAGCATTCTTTTATCTTTCCTTGGTGGGGAGGTGCAGGGTTGATGTTCAGGAAGTTTCTTCTGTGGGCCTTATCTGTGCGTCCAATGCTCCCAGCCCCAAAACCAGCATTCTGAAGTTCCCAGAGATGATGGGCTGCAGGCCCATGGGCAATCTCTGTCTCATAACAAAAATACTTTCTTTACCTTAATATCCTAAGACTGTCTGCTTTCTTGACTTTGCAACATATCCACAAGTCAGACACTATTTTTTAAATAAATAAACTATCTAAATGTAGGATGGTGCATTTCGCCATGGTTCTCCTGCACCAAACGTGTCGAACTACAAGTTCCCATCTTGTTTGTTCTAAGATATTTGTTGGTGTCCCTGCCTCTTCCTTTGCATAGGAATACTCTTCTAAACAGATTGCGATTATGAAATACTGAGCCCTCATCGTATTTATTTTAGAATGTGTGACTTGCTTTGTACTTCTTTGGGCCCTAAACTTGAATCTAAACCAAGTGAGAGCGACACAATGGGCCGTACGAGTATGTTTTGTTCTGGGGAGTCACTGGTTAATTCCATGTATCACACATTCCAGTTCTAATCCCTCCTTTTGGGCATGCATTGCCTCAGTGTCCATAATGGTTCCCAGTGACCATTAATGATGCTGAGGTGTAGGAGCAAGTTTAAATTTGCCTTCATATATAGATGCCCCGATGCCCTTTGGGAAGTATGCCATGTGCCTCAAAGAATAAAAAGAGACCTGGAAAAGTGATCAGAGGTCCTGTAGTCATAGACCATTGCAGCCCCACAGGGTTGCTCTGAGCTCACTTGGGACTCATTTGACAAATCTCTCCCGGCTGGGATGATAAAATTCTTCTCTCGAGTGAACTAAGGTTGGAGCTGTCTGCAGCCATCACCACGGTGTTATTTTACTCAGCACATCACCAAGGTCTGAGGCCCTGGGTCCTGTTGGCCGGCCTTTTTCTGCATTGCCCATTGAAGGAGGAGGAAGACTGGCTTTATTTACCTGAAGTGATATGATAAAAACCGTAACCCAGCTTAGTGCACTTATATACAGTTACGGAGCCTTTGAGGGGGAAGGATTCTTTCTTTCATCGGTGGTTGCTTTCAAGTTCCACCCGACCTGGGAAGACAAATGCAGCCTGTTCTGGTCCCATACATATAATCAAGTCAGTGTGTGTTGTGCAGATGACCTGTAAATTCCGCATTCCTTGTAAATAACCACGAGGATGGGAAGCCGATATTTAAGGAAGAATCCCGGGCTTTGTGTGGTGCATATTAAAAAGACTTGCGTAATGTGCTTCCCCTCCCGTGCCAAGGCTCTCAGGAAGGTGTTTCGTCTTGGACTCTAATTTCCTTTCCCACGTTAGTACATCCCTCCCACGGTGACTCTGAAACGAAGCAGCTTCCCCCACACACTGTGGGTTCTCCCTGGGTGCCTTCATGGTCCTCTGATTAGGGCACTGAGATTTTTTTTTCTCAGAGTTTAGAGCCCTGGAGAGTTTCTGGGACTGCTTTGTTTCCAGCTTCTTCGGAGATCTTTGGGGGATGTTTTTACCAGCCATCTCCTGACTTTTGGCTTCGAACAAAACCTTGGTTCCCAGTGACACACTGGTGTGGACCGTGGGGGAGAAGCATGGGGGTACAAATGCTACCCTCCAGGGAGCCGGGGTTCCCTGTGGTCAGGAGTTCTAGCACCACCTGGGATATCAGCTTCCACCCTGCACCTCCGCGGGAGTGTGGGAGGCTCAAGAAGAGGAGATTTAAATACTGAGCAGGGTCACATCATCTGGCTACGATGCTGCCTTTGCAGTCTTGCAGATTTGCATTTGTGGACAAACTCCTGATTATAGTTGACCAAGTGAAATTGTATTTTTTTTTAAAATAACTGTTTTATTTGCTTATATGTATGCAGAGGAAGGAAAGTAGGTCTCTAGAGAGAGGTGGATGGAAGGATGGTGAAGTGGCATTTCCTAAGAAATTGTTGGCAGACACGCTTGCCCCTCTCAGTCCTGTGCCCACCAGGCTTGCTTTTGCTCCCAGGTCTGGTGCGGTGGGGTCCACATGCCTGGAGCCATGGGATTGCAAGTTACTCTCTGAGGTGAACACTGTCCTTAGTCGTAACTGTCCTCAAGATGCCCCAGAGGAACTGTCTGAAACAGCTGATGGCACACTGGTCGTAGCATATCCAGTCCTGTGTGTGGAATGTTGTGTGCAGATTAAAACTATAAGAGGTAGGAGGTTTGGGCTTAGGTGTTTTGTTTCCCAAAGAGTTTGCATGTTTGAGCTGTAGAACCCATCTCAGGGGGAATGAGAACCCCAAACCTCACCGCACATGAACTTGCGATGGGCTGCCCCTCTCCTTGTACACAGTGGCAGGTAGGGTTAGTATTTAAGTTACCGTCACGCTTTTGGGCCTCTGTGTTTTACTTCCTGCTCTCTTCTTTGATAGTTCTTTCTTTTCCAGCATGTATTTTTGGATTCTTCTGTTATACCTAACACAACAGCTGTGTGTGTGCGCGCGCACACACACACACACACACCACCCAGCTGTGCATGGCATAAGGACTAAGGATTATTTATTTTTATATCTCAGTTCCTAGTACCGAGGAATTAGGGCTCACACATATTTATGAATTCAGATATTAATCAAAATGCCTGCAGAGGACAATAGTTGTGTCCTTCCTGTAGCCTGTAGGGTACATCAGCAGATAGCCCAAAATTATTGGTTTCTGATCCATAACTATAAGATCTTAGTTAATGCACTGAGAATCTAGCAAAGTTTTAGGAATGGCAATCTAGTTTGGGGACCTCAGACTAGCATAAGGGGTTTAATGGAGCAAATACTTACTTCCTGAGTATCTTCTCTCTGACTCAGTGTCAGTTCTGAACTGTGTTCTGCCCCTGGACTGCCATGGGGATGACAAGGCATTGACCCCCAGAAATCAGAAAGGCAGCCTTCCACAGGAGAAGGTGGGGATTTCAGTGTACTGTTCCTTACCTTCGAGTTGTCCTTTTCTCTATCTAAGACTAATTGCAGGGCTGTTATGATTTGGATTTGTAAGTTCCCCCAAAACTCATGTGATACAGGCTTGGTTGCAAGTTGACAGGCTTTTGGAAAAGATTGGATTATGAAGGTCCCGACTTTAAGTAGGTTAGTCCCTTGAGGAGATGCTAACCGGAAGGCATTCTGGGACATGGTGGAAACGGGAGGTGGGTCCTATTCAAAGAGAGTGGAGCGTCGAGGTGTGACCTTGAGGACTAATCTGGCCCCTGGCCTCCTCCTGACTGGCTCTTCCCTCTGTCTCTGCTTCCTGGCTGCCATGGGGTGAGCACCTTTCTCTGCCCTGCTCTCCTGTCCTGATGTTTCCACCTCACCTCAGGCCTGACAGCAATGAAGCCAACTGACATGGACCAAAACCTCGGAAACCATGAGCCAGAAAAAAACCTTTCTTCCTTTAAGTTGATTTTCTCTGGCCTTTTTCCACAGTGATGAAAAACTGACACAAGGACCCACAGTCCACAAATTTCACTGTATTGTGTGCTGAGAACACAGTGTGGCTTTCTAACAAGTGATCTCTGAGCCGAACAAGCTCAACAGAAGTCAGCAGAAATTCCTAGATCAAGCTCTGTGGCAATGAGAATCACTGTTTAGGAATATTTGCACACCAAACAGACATATTCATAAACATATTTAATAAGGAAATGTCACTAGTAGGCTTCCAAAACAGGGACTGATCACCCACGTCAAACTCGGTATTATTTACAATGAGTTAGTATAGGCAAAAGAAAAAAATCTCTAATAATAATAAGGATGCTAATTATAATTTAAAAACCTTAGTAATTTACATTAGATGCTGTCATTCTAAAGTAGGAATTCGTTTTTGGAGTGTCAGTTAAGTTGACAAAATAACATTTGGAGTTTTATGCATAATTTTAAGTTTCTAAATCTGAAACATAGTATGTGGTAGACACATTGGCCTCGTGATGTTGTCATGGATTTATAGCAATAAGCAAAGGCAGAGGACAGTTAGAAATGACAAGGAATGGGACAGACTGAAGAACAGGACAAGAACTTTGGAGTAGGTTCCACTCCGTCGTTCTTCCCCTGCTGGTAGCTCTCTTGCGTGTCCCAGACTCACAAGAAGCTCAGAGTTTCAGATGCTGTTTAGTGAGTCCTGCGCGTGCCAGGTGCCGTGCTAAGAACCGCTGGCAGGATTCCGAGAAAACTCGGGGAGGACTGAGATTGGACGTCATGTGCTCCAAACATCGGCTCTAAACAAGAGTTCCAATGAAGATACGAATCTTGGGAGGAGAAGTAGCATTTGTTTTAGGACTTTAGAGGAAGATTGGTATTACATGAAGCAGGCAGAAATATCTTACATGAAGTGTGTGTGTGCGCGTGTGTGTCTAGAATGGAAACCCCTGCAGCAGACACCATACCTTCAGGAGAAAAAGAAGTGTCCTGCGTCTCCTGGTCCAGTGTAGAACACAAAAGGCGGATCAGTGGGCTTATGATGCTTACAGAGGACAGGTGGACCAACTTGAAGAGAAACATCATAGCCAGTTCCTAGGAATGGCCTGGCGCATTTTCTGAGGGCTACGCCTATGGGGCTGGCTGATCGGTGGTTTGACATCCAGTAGATCTGCACAGTCCTCTACTTGGTTCCTCTGTTCCCTATTCCACAGTGCAAAAGCAGTGGATTTCTTAAAGTAAGGGTTTCTTATGCCTTATAAGCAATCATTATTGATTTTATATTTTATCTTTAATTTCAATTGTGATAACCATGACAGTAAAAAGAATTCTGTGATGTAACCATAAAGAGGGAACAAACACATTTAATGTTCAGTGCGTACATACTGAGATACTGGGTAGACCACAGAACATCCTCTTTCCTCTTGTTTTATATGAATGTCAGAAATTAAGGATATGAAATTTTCTATTTGGGGAATATTTTTTCCCAAAGCAAAATTAAATTTTTTTAGAGCAGAAGAACTAGAGAACAAGTGTTTTTTAAATATCTAATTCAGATGACTCATACATTCGTCTCTGTAGATATCCTCATGTACCATTGTTACTTTGTGTTTTAAAATCTCTTCTGAGGAAAGTCATTAGACCTCATTTTCCACCCAGCTAGAACTAAGGTGATCTCAGTCATCTTTATTTCTTTTGCAAAAAATACAAATTAGCTGTTAGGTTTGTAGAACTTGTAACTGCCGCTGTTGAGCATACTTAGTTAGAATGTGAAATAAAACACTTGCTGATTCTTTAGCCCAAAGCCTATTTCTTTGCAGTTCCTTCATACACTGCTCAGCTTTGAAGGTTTCTGTCTAGAAACTTGACAGTCCCTACTCTGTTGAGCTTCATAAATGTGGTTCGGACCAAAGCTCTTACCACTGACCCTTGTGCACAGAATCCGGTAACTCTTTGGGGAGCCGTTTAACTTGGTGCAACTTCCATTGAGTCTTGAAAAGATGGCAACTGTCAGAAGATCCAGTGGATCAAGGTCAGACAGATGTGCAGTGGTTTCTCATCTTCAGAGGGTCCCTAGGCTGGCTCGTGGGGATGCAGCTGGAGCTCAGTTACTGCCTCCGCCCTGTGGAGTGAGCAATGAGATTTAAAATGTAATGAATTTTGCATGGTGTTTAAAACTCTTCCAGAAGGGGAGGACTGGGGGAGCAGATCTGTTTTCTTCCAAAGTTTTTGAAATGAGAAACATTTAAGAGGCTGATGTCCTGATGTCCCAAATGGCGTACATAAATGAATGTCTTAGTCACTTTTCTCATCCCTGACCCGATACCCAACACCCACAAGTTAAAGGAGGAAGTGGTTAATTTCGGCTCACAGTGCGTGGAGGTTCCAGTCCATGATTGGCTGCCCCAGGACAGAAGCAGCAGGGTGGGAGGCCCTGCCGAGCAAAGCTGCTCACCTCAAGGTGCACAGGAAGCAGACAGTTTAAGGGAGGAGCCAGGAAAGAGGAGAGAAACCCTCCTGGGTCACACCCACTGTAATCTGCCTCTTTCGACCGAACCCCACTTCCTTCACCTCCTAACTCCAAGTCAGCTAAGACAACCCCATAATCCAATCACCTTTCAGAAGCCCCACCTGTGAGCCCATGGGGCCTTGGGAGACATCTAGATAGAAACCTTAACAGGGCATAGAATATATATTACTTGTGAAGCATTGCAGAGAGACACGGCAGAGCAATAGCCTGCCCTGGCCAAGGGCTCCAAGAGACTAGGTTTAAAATAATATTTAAGTGTATGCATGTGTGTAAAATCATGGCTGGAGAAGTGACCAATGATCAGAACTGTGGGGTTATTTGAGCCCCAGAGGTAGGAAAAAGTCTAGGCATGAAGGAGAAAACATACAAATATAAGATCTTAGACTGGTTCTATGAGGGTATTGGGTACCAATAAAACCACTGCAGATTGAAAGAATCAAAAGATGCATCTACCACACCTGATGTCACTTTCTTCTTGAGGAATAATTGCATGCAGAGAACTGTTTCACTGTGAAGCAAACATTCCTTCCAGTCAGCTGGGGAGACACCTGTCAGATGCAGACAATCCCCACCTCCAGAAGTATGTGTTGGTCTGGTTTCTGTCATCATAGGTTGGCTTTACCTACTCTGGGATTTTGTTAGAATGGAGTCACATAGTTGGACTTTTTGTTTCTGGCTTCCTTTTATCAGAATAATATTTCTGAGCTTCATCCATTCGTTGATTGTATCTGTATTCCGCTATCTAAATGTTACTGCTGTATGGATACACCACAGTTGGTTGATCCCTTGATAGCTTTCTGAACTATTTCTAATTTTGTGCCACTGCAAATAAAATGGACGTGGACATGGTAGTACAGGACCTTTGCACACATACAGTTTGATTTCTCTCGTGGCAGTCAGAAAAGATTTGTGTGTGACTTTTAAGGAAACCGCCAAGGAACTGTACAAAGTGACTGTCCTGTTACCCAGCAGTGTGTAAGAATTCTGACTGCACCACACCGTCATCCACGCTTGGCATTCTCCATCTTTCTCATCGAATCGTTTAGTGAATGGATGTCGTTATCTCACTGTGGCTGTGTTTGTTTCTGGGTGAAAATTCTGTTGAATGCTTCTTCACGTGCTCTTTGGCTGTTTGTTACCTTCATTTATAAAAGTGCCTCATCAGGTCTTTTGATTGTCTTTTATTGTGTCTTTTAAATAATTTGTTATTGAATCCCATAGTACTTTTTATGTTATTGATATAAGTCATTTTGTCACGTACATGTATTACAAATATGTTTTCCCATTCTATTGCTTCTGTTGATTCTCTTAATTACAGTTTTTGATGAAGGGAATTTTTCAATTATGGCCAAGTTCATGTTACTGTAGAGTTTTTTATAGTTCTTCCTTTCTGTGTTCTCCTTTTAAAAAAAATCAAGCCTTTGTGTTAATCACTTTTAAATATCTCGCTAGTTTGAAATAATTGTAGAGTGACAGAAAAGTTGAAAAGAAAGATGTTCCTCAATGTATGATGGTGTTGTGTCCCAAAGGAACTATAGTAAGTTGAAAGAATTTAAAAAAATACATTTACTGCACTGGACATACCAACATCATAGCTTAGTGATACAGTTCATTGTAGAGTGTTTGCCCACTGACCTTCTGACCACTACCCCTCATCTGGAGGGAGTAAATTGCTAGCCTGAGAACAAGTATAAGAAGTATATGACCAGTCTGAGAAAAGATCAAGGTTCAAAATATTGTTTCTACTCAGTGTATGTAGATTTTTCCACCATTGTGAAGTCAAACTATACCGTGTGGAACTGTCATAAGTTGGGGAACTTCTGTGCATTAAGTGACTGTTTACATTTTACTCAGCTCCTCCTAAAGTTAACACCTTACATGACCATAGTACAATTCTTGAAAGTAGAGGTTGGCCTTGGTACGCTATATGTACGCAGTGAATTACAGACCTCATTTGAACTTCACCCCTTTCATGTCCTGCTCCAGAATCCATCCTAGACCACGTGGCACTGACTTGTCATGGCTCCTTAGTTTTCCCCAATCTATGATTATTTCTCAGTCTTCCTTATCACTTATAATTCTTACACTTTTGAGAACTGCTCCCAGAAGTTTGTAGAATACTCTTCAATTTTTGTGTATCTGAATTTTTCCTCATGATTAGACTGTGACTGCAGATTACTGGGAGGAATGAAAGCTGTGTAAGTGATGAAATCTTCTCATCATTTCTACTAATCTTTTATTTCTTTTATATTTAGATCTATGATTGTCTCAAATTGTATCTTTGTATATTTTTTTTTGAAAAAAATCCCACTAAATCCCCCTTTATACATTTTATTACTCTACAAATATAACACAACTGGTTGATCCCATGATGGATGTCTGGACTATTTGTGATTTTGATCGTTTGACTGAGATGGTATTAAATCTTTACATCAGTGTGAGGAGAGTTGACATTTTAACACCATTAACACCCAGTGGTCTGGCTCTCCATTTCTTTAGGTCTTTATTCATCCAGTAATGCTACAGAACTTTTTGTATAAAGAGCTTCCATGTCTTCTGTTAAATGTATCCTCCAATATTTTATATTTTAAAGTTTTGTAAAAAGTACTCTTAGCCATTTTTTTTGCTAATATGAAATTGCCTAATTGAAAATTCCATTTGTTTGATAGATATATATTATTAGATTTTCTGTTCCTCCATGGGTAAATTTTGGCAAGTTGTATCTCTTAATATTGGCAATTTCCATTTTTCCTGTTTTCTAAAATCTTAATTGTTATTGCTAGATGGTTATCAAATCTATTAACTTTTCCAAGAACAAACTTCTGACCTTACTGATTTTTTGTTTGTTTGTTCTTCTGTCAATGTTCTGTTCCATTCATTCTGTTATTTTTGTTATTTTTTATATCTATTTAATTTGTGTTTAATTTAGGAAACTCTTAGCTTTTGCCTTCAAAGAATTACTAGTTGGTTGTCAAGGAGGGAAAATAAATTAATTCATATAACTACTCTATTAATGTGGGATTATTACTTATTAAAACTATTGCAGATAAGTTAAACTTAATATCAGTTTTCTAAACATAAGAAGAATATACCTATTAGACCTAAAATAATTTAAACAGGGATGAATGCCATGGTTTAATGATAGCTAGCTAGAGGATTGGAGAAATTCATAGAAAAAGCCATCCCACATTCCATAACTCACTGTGAAATTATCAAAGCAACATAATATATACAGAAATATATATACAAAAGGGTGCACAGCAAATTTGGTTCACACAATTAAATTTATTTGAATGTGGAAATTTTATATATCTAGTTTTAATTGTTCGATCATGGGCATTGATGTGGGAAATAGGTCATTATACTTGAGATAAACATTAATAGTTTTATGCTCACAATTCATCTATAAAAGAAGAATTAGGTGCCCCAAATGATTTTTATCCATGTCTTTTATGAAGGAAAACACTACAGTGGAGGGAAATAATTCCATACTGTTATGGGGGAAATAATGATTATTGATGATATTCAGAGAAAACGAGATAGTAATTTAAGATGCACCATAAAGCAATAGCAATAGCATTAGGGCTGATAATACCTCCTGCTTTTCAAAGCATGATAGCCAGGCATTTTCATGCTCCAGATAAAAATCACCCTGCTGTGGAACTATTGGGGGAAGATACAGTGTTTTATGCAAAAATGGTTTTGGATGGTAAGTAGAATATCCATATTTAGTCCTCTTAATAGACTTTTTCTACCAAATTTAGGATTTTTGTTGCTGCTACTCTTTTTTATAATAATTTTTGAAACCAAGATTAAAACATGGACATCCGGCCATTGAAAGCTGCTTCTGTCGGTGTTGATTTCAAGTCACACTTGTACCCACCCCACCTACTGGACTGATTGCCTTTACCGTAACAGTCCCTGAACACTTACTTGTGTTATGTCTGTCTACTTCACTCCATAAATATTTGTTGTCAGAATGAATGAATGAATGTAATAACCTGTGGTTGGTAGTAAATTAGAGATTGGTGCAATTAATATTACCAACCCATCACCAGGTCAAAGGCTCTTCTCATAGGGGCACCTTCTTTGTGGAATGCAGTGTACAAACACTGTGTGTGGTGGTTGAAGCTGTCATCTTCTCCTTCAGAGTACTAAAGACCTAGGAACAGGGAGACGGCCATGCTTGTCAGAGTTTTTAAGAACACCAAGGATGATCAAGAAATTATCGTCTTAAATTATTTCAGATTATTTTAAATGACCCAAGATAAAGACAGGATATGTCAGACTTTGACTTCCCTTTCCTTATTGTCACTAAAGTAAGATGGTGTTTTGAAAAACTTTTTTTTATAACTTTGCAGTGACCATCCTCATAACCAAATGTTATATAGCCAATGCAAAGGGCAAGCCAGGATGAAAAATTAATGCTATCTTTTGTTTCATAACCACAGCAGAAGATATTTTTGATATTAAGAGAGAATTGCTTGATTGAAGGACCAGTAACTTATTTATTTCCTTTAGAAAACTACACTGAAAGAGAAAAGCTGGGTTTTTTTCCTTCCCATGTTTTTCTATTAGAATTGACTGTACATTAACATGTTACCATTCAATTCTGTAAGAATTTGTCAAGATTTTTCCCTCTCCTTAGGATTTTTATTTCTGTAATATTTTCATATAAGCAGCTGAGTAATAAATACCCGATGGAATTTTTGTGTGTGCTTTTTATTGGGTAGATAATGCAGTGGCCTTGTCAAATAGCAGGCTACTTTCCATCATTTACATTTTTACTAGGGATGCTGCATCTTGGGCAGAAATGTAGATAGGTTGGTGTGGAATTCTGCTCACTGTTTATAAGACAGATACTCATTGCTATCATATATCATCAGTGTTTTGTAAATTCTGCTATTTTGGGGTCTTATTAATTTATTTATTTATTTAAATTCTTTTTTAAATTTTAAAGATAGTAAAATCCAACAAAACAAAACAGAACAAAGCCTGTCAAAACAAAGCAGCAAAATTGGTACAGAACTTCAAAGCAGGATACCTGGAAAACAATAATAGCTACTATAGTATATCTTGTTATCTTTACAATCGTTGACCATTCCATCTGGTATAACAAAATCAAACCAAAAACAAAACAGAATAAAGCCAACCAAAATATTGAATACAGCAAAATAATCAGAACAAAGCAAAACAGTGAGAACAATAGTTGATTTCAAAGACAAGACAGAAGGAAATCCCCCATATTTGCTACATTGCATACTGTCATCCTCCCAAGAGATGCTCAGACCACTGGCCCCAGGCCTGCAAAATCAACCCAACAGTACAAGCATTTAGTTGCTTTATGTACCTTAGTTGCTGTCAACTCAGGCTGTGCTCTGAACCAGCCGGTTGCTTGGGGGTGGGGGGTGGGGGAGCACAGAATTTGATTCTCAGCCCGCTTAGGTAGGCTCACAGGAGGCACTGTCTGACTTTTCTCTTACTGGAACCCGGGTGGCTTGTGCAGCTTACCAGAAGGGCTGGCTAGCTGGCTTCTTGTTGTGTCCTCCTAGTCCCAGCATGGCCCATTCTCGGGAGGTGCTGACTTTTCTGTTCTGAGGTCCTTTTTAATGTCAGAAAATCTAACAGCCCATTTGGAAATAATCGCAAGATCATAAATTCTTATGATTCTGTAACATATGATGTGATGCTGTGAAAATCTCCTCAGTGATCGTTACTTCTCCTAAAGAGTGTTGAGTCCGGAGAACGTGGAAGGGAACAAAGGTACAGCTCACACGAGAGAGTACGTAACGGGTGCTCTGCATTACAAGTGTGTGGAGCATGGGCCGAGGATACAGCTAAGTGGCACAAGCACCTGCCTCACAAGTATGTGTGGAGCAGAGAGGATGTTTGTGAGTATGTGGGGTCTCCTGTGTTTGTCAGTCTAGACCCCTGCGCCAGCCTGGTACCTGAGAAGCCCCCTTAGCAGGCACTGAGCTCTCCTTCCCTCTGGCTTCTGGTCCAGTTCAACCAAAAACAGCATCATCAGGAGACAAGAGGGATGGAGGTGGCAGCCTGTCCTCTTTTGGGAGCCCAAGGCTCTGGCCCTTTTCACCAAGACCTGATTGCCACAGTGTCCTGTGGTTCCCTGCACCCTGCGCTGTCCTCCCAGGAGGTGTCTGGGTTAATTATTGCTGCTAACAGACCACCTTCAAACTTAAATAAACATCATCGCTTGTTTTGCTCATGGCTATGCACCTTTTCTTTTTCAGAGCAAAAATCAATCCATAATATAAAAATAGTAAGCCAAGGATTTCTTCCCCTGGGTTATCTCTGAGGCTGTGTATAACCTTGTGAGATTTGACTGTCAATGAGTTTGCAGTTTCTTGATTGAACGCATAGCTCTGTGTCTTTCATGCCCTAGTGATTTCCGATCTCCGGGGCCTCATTTAGTGAGAAATAAAGCTACGCTTACTCAGGTTAAAAGATGAGCTTCTGAAGGCTCTGGATGAATGGGAGGCACCTGAAAGAAGAAAAATCTTCACTATCAGTGATACAGAGAAGGTATTTATTGGGTCCTGATGGGCGCCTTCAGCATCATTAGAAATTCAAGGACATGTTGTAACACATGGTGCGGTATTCAGAAGCACACAGGCCCCCAAAGTGTGACTTTTCGCTAATAATTTTTACCCGTCTGAATTAGCAAGTGGCATTTATGGACTGTGTTTGTCATCAAGCATAAAACTTTAGCTCAATGTGAACTATCGATCGTTCCTTGCATGGGCGGATGTGTCCCCATGGGTCACGGTGCATTTTTGCTCTAAGCCCCTAATAACACTAAGTTCTTATGTTAATACCTGGAGCAGTCTTTCTTTTATGCGTCAGTCCCCTGGCGAAATTGGGACTCACTGTTCTTCAGCAGAGTGAACATAGGATCATTCTCCTTTGGGCTGAAGAGCAGTATGTTAGTCCCATCCACCTCGGCATTGCTTCCATGTGCCACGGAGCCCTGTTTCTGAGATTTGGCGTCCTCCCTGGAGATAGGTTCCCTCCCTTTCATCTGGCCCTTTTCTCTGGCAGCTGTTATTTGATGCTGGTAAATTCTGCCACTCTTAACAAGACAGCTGATGAATCATCGTTTCATTTCCTCTTGGAATTTGGCATCGCCACATCACAGCCCTTTAACACCTGGCAGAGTTGGTGGGCTTTCCTCGGTGGTAGCACATCAGATTTGGTACCAGTCTCTCCTTCCTGCTCCTCCGCTGCTGTAACTCAGTCCACCCCTCAGGTGCCCCTGAGCATCCTTTCATGGGGAAGGTGGGGGTACAGAAGATGAGTCTTTTGTAAAGACTATTTTGTAAGTGATCCCTAACCCTAGCATTGGCAGTCCAATCGAAGGTCGATCAGTAAATTTCAGGGTGAACCCCAGAGAGCCCCTAAAGGCTGCGGAACTTTTCTACCCAGTTTTGCCACACCAGTACCTGGAGTCACTCTGCCATACCTGTTTGCAGAATGAGAAATGCAGGTTATGAAGTTGGCACCAGGTTCAGTTAAACCAGTTGGCTCTGTGAGGGTAATTAGTCTGTCATTTCTAGTTGTTTGTACTGAGTTTTTGAGGAGAATCTTTTTCTTATACAAAAAAATCTTCCACTTGTACTGACTTGGGACATGACCAAGGTTCATATCTTATAAAAATGAACACATTTTTTAAAAAGTAGATCAAAACAATAGGTATAAGACATTGGGATGTGATAGCCATGTGCAAAATCAAACAGACTTTAGCATAACACCTCCAGCGACACAGGTAAATCCTCCATCGAAGGTCAGGTGACCAGCAGAACCGAGTGCCCTGACACACCTCACTTCAGGAAGCCCACTCCTCGATACCTCTGACTCAGACACCTGCTGTGTATTACACTGGGCACACAAATCGAAAGCACATTTATGCCTTCCTTAGTTTTCTTTTAAGACTTACTTAAACTTTACTAGTCATCAGAATGACCCTGGGCAGGGAGGCAGAATGGAGGAGTCCCTAATTTAGCACCTGGGAGAAGTATCTAATGTTAGCCCTGATGAAGGAATTTCTCTCACCAACCAGCAAAGCCACTCAGACCTCCTGACACAATCACATTTAACTTAAATCCTCCAAACACCAGTGCTGTTCATATGTCACTTCCCCAGAAAAGGATGTAAGCTGACTTACCAAAATCACGTCGCTGTTGTAATGAAAGCCTGTACTTTGATTCTGGGCTTCCTGTCAGCTAACATGAAAAGGGAAACTTGAAAGGCTCCCAGGTTGTATTTCCCTTTCATATAAACTTACCAGCAACTTAGGAAAAGCAAAGAATGTCTGTTCACTGCGGTCCAAGAGACAGTCCTCCTTCGTGTCCTATTAGACACCGGGGTAGAAGGCAGGTTGTTTATAACATCCTGGCGATAGCTAGCGGTTTTCACCTAGAAATTTTTATTTCACCCCTTTGTGTACACAGTGATTAAAATACCAACATATAGTGCAGTATTGGTAGAAAAAGAGTGCATTGCTCTTCCTTATCTGGGTCTTTCACTAACGCCTTAGCATAATATTCAAATGTTGCAGCTGAAGACAGCATATTAAATTATTAATCGGGTCTAGTTTTTAAAACATCTACATGGGAATGAAAACAAATGCATAATAAAAGTGTTAACTGCCAATACTTGGTGAATAAATAATGAGAGAATAGTTTTTATCATCGATTGAACATAAATGTGTTTGTTCCCAAATCAAGCACTGAAGAGCGTATCTCCCCTGCCTGTTATTTAAGGAGTGCCTTAGTATTTAAGGAGCGGTCTCTTTGGCAGGCAGGAGCACCAGGGTTTTGCTCTTTTAAATCCTCATCTGCCTGTGTTGTATTTCTGAGTCCATCTCAGCCTGAACAGTGCTGCTTTTTACGAAAAGATCGTTTTTAAACATCTTGTATCCAGGACACAAGGGAAGGGCTGAACACTTATGTCCAGTAACATGGAGATGGCTGATTATTGGTTTTAGATCAATAGGCCGGAGGCAGAGTGGCCAGCACAATTAAAGTTATCATAGGAAATGGAAGAAGCTGGGCATGGTGGTGCACCCCTATGATCCCAGCCCTGGGGAGGCTGAGGCAGGAAGATCATCATGAGTTCGAGACCAGTCTGAGTTAAAATCCAGCCTGAATTACAGAGTGAGCGCTTGTATCCCCCAAATAAATAAATAAATAAAATAAAAATGGAAATGGGAGAAATGGGCAGATAGACCACCTGAATAGAAACCAGTATCAGGTCAGCAACTCACAAGGTAAGCAGTCTCAGACGGTCCTGAGGCTTAAGCACGTTTGTTTGAGGTGGGATGGCAGCACAGAACGAAGCTTGCCATGCTCAGAAGGAGAAAGATGAACACTGAGACCTCCGAGTGTAAAGATGGGGACAGTGGTTTCATGTTAAGAGTAGCGCTCCTCGGCCGCTTCCAGTCTCTTACTAGAAGCCCGAATCCAGTGTTTGCTACTTGGGATGAAAAAGAGAGTAACGAAGGCACTGTGAGCAGACAGAGAAGTTATTCCAAGTCTGGGTGTGAGATGCACACTGAAGCATTAGTGGAGCGTGGGTTATTTAACCTGAAAAGAAGAATGAGCTTCTCTATGCTGGTATCTAAGGAGTCCTATTTCGGTAATACTCAAAACACTTCACTGTAATCGAGCACACGGAATGACCGAGTTTTGCCTGAACTCGTTAATTATGGAAAATGGTAAAATTATGCACCGCGACAGAATGGAGCTACTGTTAGGCAGCTTACACAGATTGTGTACACCTTTAACGTCTTTCTCAGTGGCACGACAGAGAGATGAGTGACTCGCACACAGGAGGAAAGGTTGTTTTCTGTCTCCATTAAGGATAAAAGGAAGCCTGGATTCTTGGAGGAAAACGGTGGTGTTTTCAGGGTCTGCCCGGCACTTGCTGTGTGTGGACGGGTGTGCGTGCCTTGCGGTACCGTGCCTGGTCTCCCCTCTTCATCAGTGTGTGTCAAGGTGCAGCCATGGGCACTGGCTGGGCATATCCCACCCCCAGGATGGGCCAGCAGGAAGACCAGGCTGGAAATTTTGAGTTAGGAGCTGAAACTGCAGTCCTCGAGTGGAATTTCTTCTTGTCAGAAGCCTCCTTTCTGCTCTTGAGGTCTTTCGGCCGATTGTGTGAGGCCCACTCAGATGGTCTCGAAAGCTCTGCCTCACCCACTATGAGCTGACTGTAGACTTATCACGTCTGTGAAATACCTTCCCAGCAGCACCCTGGCTGGAGGACATTTCTGTGTGCTTGGATAGCTGGGCACTGCAGCCCTGCCAAGCTGACCTTCCCAGATGGACAGGGGTGGGATCGGGCTGCTGGTGGGCACACAGGTCTTCAAGCCTCCATCTCCATCTGGTAGCTGGGAAGCCCAGAGACTCAAGCTCAGCTCTGCATGTCTTGGTTCTGTTGCAAGGAACGTTTCTTAGCTCTGCTTCACTTCCCCAGACATAAAGTGAGGTTAATAGTGCTGCCCTTGTGGGGCTTTTAGGACTCAAACACCCTGGTATCTGGCATGGCATTGTCATCCTCCTCATGACCGTCCTGAGACCTGGGACATTCACGCCTAACATTTGACATGAAAAAAATAGTTCATGGATGGTTACCGCCGTCTGGTAGAGTTGAAGATTTGCAGGAAATTTAGAGCGCTTTTTCTGCGCATTGTTGGAATGCCATCCAGAAATCTACAGATGTCCAGTGATCAGCTGGCTTAAGAAGTAGGGTAAGAAGCAGATAAATTATTTTGGCATTGAGACCTATGAGGATTTCTTTCCAATTATGTCTCCACCTGCACCTTCATCAGATCTGGTTTTAATATTCTTTTACCGTGCAGAACAAAGATTATCAACTTATCCCGCACAAGGAATGCATAAAAAAGCATTGAATGGGAATAATTTTGCGATGGCAGCGGAGGGCGTGATACATGGTAACATCTGTATGAATATCAAATGGAGTCATTAGGGTCTGCACTGCTGGTATGAGCACCAACTGAATTCCTAATGATGGACTCTTAAAATAATGTATTACTGAGGCTGTGTGGAAGTGGAGCGCTTAATTTTTCAGTTGGTTTATTGCAGCCCTTATCAAGCATGGCTGCCAGTAAGTAGACAGTTAAATTAAACTCATGAATATCTGTTACAGTTTTAAAATGTAAAATTGAAACAAAAGCCTAGTATGCTGCTCGTACCAATGGGCTGCAATGCACACAGCACCTCTGTCTAAGAGTCTGGAGCCAGGAATAGAGAGGAGACAGGCAGAGAGCCTGGGAGCATCCTCCCAGGCCTGTCCCAAGGATCAGCCTCTGAGAGGCTCAGAAAAGAAGCAACCTCTGGAGTGATCTTCGTTTCCAAGCAAAAGGAACAGTGGGGGAGGGGCAGGCAAGACTCCAGGACACAGAATGCGCACGTGCCGCCATCTTTGACCATCCACACTGGAACCACAAGGCCTATTGTGAGAGTTTCCATGGGAAGCTTTTCCCCAGGCAAGAAGATCTAGGCCTGCAGTCACTTGCACAAGGTTCCCCAGGGCAGTGCTGTGAAGACTGGGAAAGCAGTTGGGAGAAGAAGAAGCAGCACCAGACACCCGTGGAGGTGTAGGCAACGTGGTGCTCCCCGCCCCCCGCCATCCCTGAGATGTGGCCGCAGGGGTCATGGGAAGGGCTCAACATCCTGGGCCTCAGAATATCCAGGGAAAGAGGACCAAGCAGGTTACATTAGTGCCACAGAGAGTCTTGCAGAATCCTGGCATGTGGAGCTGGCTCTTTTATGCAGGATGTCTTCTATCTCCCAACAAGGAAAGAAATGCTTCTGGGAGTCCAGGGGAAGGGACAAAAGCAAAACTGATTGCTTGCAGTGAGGAGAATGGATCAAGGCAATGAACGTCCTCCCGTGATTAACAACTATAGGAAGCAACGAAATCAGAGCATTAAAATTTCAGACTTCAGGACTCGATGTTGCTCTATCAACTGGTGTTTGTCTCAAGAAACACTGAAAGGAAATAGTGTAAAATAAGTTAATTTAAAATCAGACCCAAAAAAGGGCCTCGAGCCAGACAGGCCCTGCCATCTAAATTTAACTCGGTAAAATTTGTTTGTCAGTGTCACCCTGTTAACCTTTAGAAGCAGGTGATTTGCCATTGAATGGGAGATGCGTATTTTACTGTGAAGACAGGACGTGATGTCCTTAGAGCTGGACCCTGCTTTCCACTCTGTACTGTGTACAGAGGAGACCAGAATGAGCTCAGAGCCAACAGACCCAGCATTTTACACGAAGATCTGTCCTTGGGGAAGTCATAGTTTCTACTCGCAGTCGAGGGTCCCATGGAAAAGCGCTCCAGACTGACATGGCTAGTTTCCAGTTTGAGACTCATGAGCCCAGAGACACAGGGAGAATAAGAAAGACAAGGTCAGGGTCTGCAGAGAAAGAGTAAAATAGCAAAGATGGTGCAGAGGACAATTGATTAAAACGTGGCAAATTTAAGCAACGAATGAGATGGTATTGAATTCCTCCTTCATTGAGAGGAACATTATCTGCTGGGAATGTCCTAAAAGAATGTCAGTTAAAGAAGATAAATAGAATATATTGCAGAGAAGATAAATAGAATGGAAGTTCCTATAATCTGTACTGGAAAAAGGTGTGTAATTGGCAGCATCAGCAGGCTTTCAGAGATTGCAAATGGGACATTTTCCCTTTCAAATGGACGTGGCCCAGAGTATAAGCCTAGGAGATGTTCAGCCACACTAAAATACTCCAGACTAGCAAAGTACGCTGAATATAATAACTAAAGAGCTTAAAGGAAAACTCAGAAAATAATCTATTGTGAAGTATGTCAGAATAGCATGGTAGGAGAGTCGCTCCAAGATCTACCATTTAAAATTGTTAAAATTGATATATGATATTAATTATGTCTTAACGTGATATCGATACAGATATTTAATGGAAGCCTGTACAAGATTTATTTAGATATCACTTCCTAAACTGTGATTTTTAAAGAAGACATAATTTGGTATATAAAGCAACTACAGGTTAAGCATTCTGAATCGGAAAATCTGAAACCCAAACTACTCCAAAATCTGAAACGTTTGAGCATCAACACGACAGCACAAGTCTGATAGTTCTGTCTGTACACACTTGGATTCGTGCACAGAACTATTTAATATAAAATTACATTCAGGTAACATGTATAAGGTACAGATGAACTGTAAGTGAATTTTGTGTTTAGGTGGGGGTCCCATCTCAAAGAGGTTTCCTTGTGTCTATGCAAATTTTCCAGAGTCTGAAATCCAAAATACTTCTGTTCTCAAGCATTTTGAGTAAAGGATACTCAATCTGTGCTACTTTTTAAATATTTGATCATCGCCTACCCTTTTCATAACTTTTAAGTGGAATATATTTTATTATGTTTATATATTATGTATATTTTATTATGTTTCAAATATTCAAGTGTTGTCTTTTCGTGCATTTAACAAATACAATTGTACACTTGCTAAGCATTATCCTATATGGGGGGGTAAAATAAAAAGAAGTCTGTGATCATTTAGTATGATTTCACGATGTACATTTTCTCACATTTTAACATCTCTAAAATAGGAATGTGTCCCGTAATGTATTGTGATTTATAAGTTGGTGAGATTTTTCTAATAATATGCCACACAAAATTGTGGTACATGATAGTAGTAGCATGTAAGAAGCCTTGAAATTTGATGTAATGACACAATTGCAAACACTTACAATTACACACTTACATGCTTTTATACCTAATCAACTATTTTTACTTGTTTGTGTTTATTTAAAAAACTGAGGTTCCTCTACTCGGAAACATTTTTTGTGCCCCTAGAGTTGGGGGCTTGGCTCCAGCATAGAACTCTCTGTGTGTCCTTGGTAGTTATAAATTAAGAATAATGGAAAAAGGAAAACCCTTGAATTAGTAGGTCCAGTGGGGTTCAGGAGAATATAAATGCTAAACTTTCCCATATTTCTTCCCTCATTATGCGTGAGTGGTTTTTCAGACAGCTCAATCATCTCAGTGTTTGTATTATGTGGCACAGCGGTGATGTGTATATGTAATGTGCATGTACGTATCTTATGTCACTGTTTTTTCATCATGTTTTATTCTGTGACTAGAATCAATTTACTTTAGTATCGCTTTAAGGAAATCTAATTATGAAAGTCTGGGTTTTTCAAGAATGTTACATTTCGAGGCTGTTCTTCCCTTTGAACATAGAATTTGTTCAAATAAGACATTGAACCTCAAGTGTTGCATGCGACTTCCAGATTTTAAGAATTTACAGCATTGTATATTAATTTCTTACCTTTTCTGCACCTGAGCTTACAACTGAAACAGTTGTGAGCAGATATACTTGCAAAAATCCCTAAAATCCATATTTGATAAATAGGATTAATGGCCATAACACATAGGAGGCCATCAGGGAGGACCTTTCTGTCAGACTCTGGAGAAAATGACATCCAAGCAGAGACTTACCAGGGTGGACAGAGGGGACGTAAGACCAGGAAATGGAGAAACAGGGTGGCAAGAGTTTGACTTGGAGTTGACAAGCATTAAAAGAGATGACGCAGGTCCAGATCATAAAGTGATTTCTTAGCTGTGACAGGCCATTGCCCTTTGGTTCTACAAGCACTGCCATCAGAGTGTGTCAAGTAAGGGAGCTGTGTGACCAGATGGAAAGATCTCCGTGGCTGTCGTGGGAGAAAGCACTTGCATTATAGCAGCAGTGAGCGCCTGCTGCTATAATGAAATGCAAGAGGCCATTAGCTTCTAAAGAGGAAAGGTCTATTTTGCTTTATAGTTCTTGGGTTCCATTCCAAGATTGGGTGGTGATGATGCTTGTTCCTTTGTCAAGAGCACTATATCTTGAGTGTTTAGTAGAAGAAACTGCTTATATCTTACAAGCCAGGAAGGGGGAAGAAGTGGAGAGAGGAGACATAGAGACAAGAGATAGGCCAGTCTCTTTTACAAGTACACCCCCAATGCCTTAAGAGGGTCCTTTCTTAAGGACCCTCCGCACCTAGAGGTCCATAGCATCTCCCAGTAGAGCCTCTTGGGGACCAAGCCTATATAACATGGGGACCTTTGAGGGACACTGCCCAGCTCCAAACCACAGCGTCACTGGAGGAGGAACAGACAGATGCGGGGACTTAGAGACAGCCATGAGACAAAACAGAATAGAAGAACCAGCCAGACCAGACACTGAAGGAACGGCGAGGTAGCTCTGGAGACGGACAGTCTGCAGACAGACTTGAAACTGAGCGGGATGTAGGAGAGAAACAAGCAGGTTCGAGGCTGACTCCAGGTTCCCACCTTGGGCAGCTCGAAGGAGGGAGGGCTGATCTCTGACCACATGTGGGAAAGCGGATTAGGAGGTCAGGGGAATGAAATGGCCCTTTGGCTGTGGAGCAAGAGGAGAGAGGCCGCACGAGGATGGCGGGGTTAGCAGAGCAGCAGGCTCTGGCAGAACCTGTTGAAGAGGGGGAGAAAACCAGATGGAGAAACAGAGGTCACTGCACAACCCACATTCCCAGGCAAAGGCTGCTGGGTAATGTTCAGATTTTCTATAGCCCAAGGACCCAGTGCGCATGGAGAAGCCCCTTGGGGCAGCAGAATAGTTGAAGCAGCAGGCACTAATTTTTACCAGTCTGGGGCCGATCCTGTATTTCCCACCCTTGAGGGGAAAGAGAAAAATGAGCACCATTGTTCCCTCTGTGGACTCTTTCTAGCAACCTGTTGTCACAGTAACATGCCAGACCACTTTTAGGAAGATGGTCCAGGCTTTTGTCATGGTTCTTTCTCCCTTCGACAGTCCCCATGGCTACTGCTCCACTCCTGCCCAGGACAGCTTTAGCAGCTGCTAGAACTACATTGCCAGAACCCTGTGGCCTCACAGAATCCCAGGCCCAGACCACCACCCAGACACTTCTAGTCTGTCAGTACTATTTGATCCAGTGCCCTCTGTGTGCTGTTGGGCATCGCTTCAGCCTGCAAGAGATGCCATCCTGGTGCGGCCTTGCCAGGTGCTGGGCGGGACCCTGGGAAACGTGTCCTGAGTGGGGACCTTTGAAGGCCACAGTGGTCCAGTGTTGGCATGAAAGAAGAAAAAGCCAGAGCTGGTGACTGGGCCCTGGGTAGCACTTTAGGACACAGCAGTGGTGGCAGCCGTGGTGGCAGCTTGCTAAGAGCCCTGCCTTTGGACTGGAAAGTGTGTTCATGTTTGAGTCTTTCAAAGGTGACCCAAAGCAGATTGCAGTCTTTGGGTAGTCTCAGCCCGGAAGCTGTGCCATCCCCTGGAAGGCAGATTTAACCCAAGTGCTTCCTGGGTGGAGGTGACAATACTGCATGTCAGTGAGTGCACCCCACCCCCCGTCACCGTGTTTCCTTGTAAGGTGGTCACATGGCAGTAAGACCTGGCCAGCATCACATCCCATGCTAAGTGACGGCCTCTTCCCAGCGGTCCCCCTCTTCCTGCACTTGCTTACAAATTCTTCTGAGCCTCGATGCCCTGTGACAGCCCTGCTGCGGCAGGGTCGCTGCACCCTGTGTTGAAATCTCCATGGGATCTTTGCGATGTAGTTAAGCGGTTACTGGCACAACACGGTTTAGCAATGAAGCCCTCAAGGTCCCTTTCAGAATGCACCCGTTCTGATTTCTTAAAGTCTAAACAGCCGTTTCCAAGTCTGCCATCGACGTGTTCGAGGACATTTGCCTACTTTAGAGACTCTCAATAGTTTCTTTCTGATTAAACAGGAGACAAAAATTGTTTCCCTTGCCTTTCTTTTTCACAAGGACTTGGCTCGTGGCTTCTGTGTCTCTGCGTCATGTGGCTCAAGCGTCTATGCAGCCCCCACAGTTAGGTAGAGTAAGGAGGAAAGGATGCCTCTGTGTGGGGAGGGTTACTGGAAGTGCTCACGTGTTAAGCCAATCACGTAGCTTCCAGGTGGCAGAACGCCCGCTCTTCCTTCCTTCCAATCCTTATGTCAGCGATATTTCTTCCATGATAACATTTATTTATCAAAGTTTATGCTACTTTGACTTTTTATAAAATACCAGTGAAGATAAATAGATCGATTGACCCCAGGAGCAGTTTATTTATCCCTTTAGTCACACCTCAGTGGCAAAATCAATACCCGTCTGAAATATCTGATATTACAGCAGTGCCAGTAAATAGTGACATTCCTGAGCTATGTGCAAAGGGAACTAAAATTTATTATCAACTTAGATTTTTTAGTACCTGTATTGATTTTGCTGGAGATGCTTGTGAATTTTTATTTATCTGTAGCTGAGCAAGTGACCTTTGTTTCAGAAGATCACAATTTAAACTCTCCAAGATTAGGGAAGTTGAAAGAACTAGTACATATTGTGAATACGGGATAAAGGAAGAAAAAGAAGATGTAGTTTTCCGGAAGTGAGTTTGTTTGTTTGTTTTCTTATAATTCTAAAATTTTGCATTCTTTTTGAGTGTGTTACCAAAAACCAAACATCCAGTTCATGAGGGCTTATCAAAGACACTTGTGTGTCCGGCCCTTTGGAGGACATGGCTTTTGCAAGGGTCGTGTGCTGAAGGTGAGACACATCAGCAGACGTTGGAGAGTAGAAGGCAGAGCTGAAGACAGGAAGCAGGGGGAGGGCTCGGCTGCTGCTGGAGAGGAGGCAGGGCTGGCCAAAGAGAGAACGCTGGTCAGTAAGGGCTGAGGACAGGACACGCTCCATGTCCAGGGCAGGGAAGGGGGTGGTTCAGGACAACATCTCTAAGCTCCGGGAGCCTGTGGACCTGCGCTTCCTGATTGTCAGTTTCTCCCACTGGGTTTTGGAGTGAGCTAAACTTACATGGGACAGCAGTGTGTGGGATGCGGCTGTTAGACTGTGCCACTTGTCCCTTAGCCTTGAAGTGACAGTTAAAGCAGATAGTACAGGAGGTACTTTGGCATCTTGTTGGGCAAAGGGCTGGAGCCCAATAAACGTGCGTAGCTATTATTTTGAAGATTATCTAGGGGGCACTATTGGTTCTTGAGAATGCTAAAGAAGAAATGACAAGCCCAGGTGACTTGTACTCTGCACACTTCTCTTTGTTAACAGGAAAGGCAGAAAAGGCCCCTTTTTCTGTGGTCCTCATGCAGCCTCCTTATGCTGCCAGTGGAAAGTGCAGGACTGGCCGGAAATAGAAGACCATGGGGTTTGTTGGCCCAGCTCCTCCACGAGGGCTCGGCGCTTTTCAGAATTTAATCATTTGAGAGACTTGGTTTCTTCTTTTTCACAGTAAATGTGTTTTTATCAATTGCTCAGACCCTAGTTTTGCCTTACGATTTAGGGGCTTTTCAGAGGATAAGAATCATTCACCGTGGCTAAGCCGTTTTTGTTTTTTCATGGCAAAACATTTCAGTGTTTCCTAGATTTGCCAACTACACGCTCATTCCTGGGCAAATAAACATGTGTAAGGAGCACGTTTCGCTGTAAATGTGGCTCATCAGAAAGGCTCTCCAAGGACTGCTAAGAAGGTGTGGGCATTGAAGAGGGCCGGAGCGGTGTAGACAGTCAGCACTGCAGAAATGGCTGTGAGGTGGGGAACAAAGCATGCTGGGACCGCAGGGTGAGGCTTCCTGAGGGCTGCACGGCTCACATGCTTAGCCGCAGTGGCCCATTGTGTGCTGCAGAACAGAAGGCTCCCAAAGGCAGCTTCTGCATCTGTCCGTGTTGTCTCCCATGATGATCCAATCAAATGACGCTAATTTAATAGCAACTTAGTTGCATTCTCTTCCACTGATTTTTACTGTGAATATCTGCTTCGTGTAACTTCGGTGCCTCATAAAGTAACCAGCCAGAATTTGGTTTCTGATGAAGCTTTGCTGCACACTTGAAAAAACTAAAATAGTAATAGCAAAGTAAGGCTTTATAATCTACAGGCTCCTGTGTTGCCTATGTTGTCCTGTTCTGATCTGCTCTGTACTGCCCCCTTTTGTTTTATTCTCTTTCAAATTAAAATAATAATAATAATAATAATAATCTACAGGCTCTACACGCTAAACAGAGTACAGTTGAGTAAGACTGCATTTTGACAGGGAAAAAATTAACTAGTGAGACATTTTTTACTAAAGAAATTAAAGAACTTTAAATTGGATCTGCTTCGCTTTGGATGGAAACTAAACTAAATTTGTTAAGTGAAGTTTTGTGCAGGATTCAGGCTCTGACTCGTGCAAATTCTATAGGAACCAGAAACCCTTCCACGGTGGCATCACAGATGAGACTGCAGTGTGGCATGTGGTGGGGTGCGGTGGGGTGCCCTGGGCTGGGCTGGCCCATCTTGCTGAAGTTTGGGCTTCATAATTGGGAAATTTAAGGGTCCCTGGTGCAGACCAGAAGTTCCTGGTCTGGACAGCTGGCTCATTCCATGGTGCAGTTTCCTGCAACTTGTGATAGCATGAAAAGACCCCAGGAACTGTACAACCAACGAGGTGTTTGTCAGAAGCATAAAGTGGACAGTTTTCTGTCACAGATAATTTCTTGGTCATATTCAGGAAAATAAGAAAAGGGGAAGAAGGGAGAGAGAGGAAAGGAAAATGAAACAGCCTTGAAAGCTGCAGTTGGGTGAAGTTTTGTGCAGGATTCAGGCTCTGACCTGGGAGAATTACAATATACCAGTGAGGTTTAGGGCTTCAGTCAATTCACAGTAAACCCTCGCTCCTGCAGCGCTGCCCTGTTCATCAGCAGATACACAGGGCGCGGCGCAGACCCCACCATGGCCACGGCAGGGAGGGGTCCGGCATCCCAGGGGCGAAGCTCCAGCCTCCTGGGGGGCTGCTGATGTCCCCCACAGCAAGCACAGGCCTCTGCCTGCAGCTGACGGAGGACCAGATACGGCTGAGCGATATACCAGCAAAGGCTGCGGTCCTCGTTCCTCAGTAGTAGTACAGTGGCCTCTGCTGTGACATACCTGGATTTCAACGTGTCATCTTCCCAAAATCAAAGGCATGTTTCTACAGCGCGTATCGAAATGCACTTTGACCTCAAAAATGGGAAACTTTTTCGAATTGATTTCTGTATTAATTTTCTTCTCAAGGCTGGGGACATAGTCTGGTGGTGGATGTCAAAACGGCACTGTCTTTTCAGAGTGGTACGCGGCAGTATCTTTGAACCTTTGAGAGCAGGAGGCCCAGCAAGCTGGCAGTGTGTTTCTGAAAATGTCTCTTGCAGCAATAATCACAAAGGTCCACCAAGAGCCAAGACTAGAGGACAACTGACAGCAGCCTTCACGCTTTCTCCTAGGATGAGCAGTTTGCACCCCTGGTCCCCACCTTGCAGACCGTGTCATCGGATCATTCCCCCCACTGCTGAGCTCACAGCATTGTCTGTGGTGCTTGGGAAGCCAGTCCACGCTGGAGGGTCATAACAGCATGGAGATCAGAGGCGGAAAACAGGTCAAGATGAGCAAATGACCAAGGGAAAGTTGGTGGCACCTGTGCCCTGCTGTCTCATTGTGATAGCCAAATGTTAGTTGCTTCATACCCATGAGAGTGGGTGTCTCTGGGATAAAGATTCTGTGGTATAAAATAAAACAGAACTTCTTAGAAATTTACATCCCTAAACTACTGTCATACGTGAGAATGTGTTTATTTGAACAGTAATATCTAAGTTTTACACTACACTCACCGAGGCGCCCTGTTTGTGTAAACTTAAGGGCATCCGCGTCTGAGACAGGGTGTAATGTGGTTAGCTATGCCAGGTTCATGAAGAAAATAAGACACCGATAATTTTTAATTAATAGATAACAGTAATTTTGAATGTGTTTGTCGAGTGGCCAGGATGAGACTTTAAAATGGTAGCTATCTTCTTGAAGTTGGCAGTGCTGAAATTTAGAACAAGTTCCAACCAGAAAAGAAAAAGACCTAAGAAAATGATGCCAAAAAAACCCTACACCATGTACCTTGAATAATCACAGCTTTAAATCAGTAAGCATGGACCTAAACAGTGCCATATTCTCAGCCAATTCTGTAAATAGAAGAGGACTGTGGGTTAGAGTAGGCGCCAAAAAACTTCATCTGGAAAGGGTCAAGGAGTAAATATTTTGGGTCTTGTGGGCCACATAATTTCCATGACAGAGTCTCATGCCGTGATGAAGGCAACCCCGGGTGCAATATACATGAGTGGATGTTCTTGTTTTCCAATAAAACTTTATTTACAAAAGTGACTGGTGGACCCGGAAGTCATACATAGTGCACTGATGAAGAGGACCAGCTGAAAGACTGAAATAGTACTTTTTCAACTCTTTACTCTCTTAGCCTTACAGCCTAAACAGTCGTATGAGGTTTGGCCCACAGTTTTATATTTATTTTTCTGATTCCGGGTAAGCAATATGACCTTGTTCCAAAACTCACAAGTCCCAGGCCTCGGGTACCACGGTCCAAGCCCAGCAGTGTGGTCCAGAGCCCAGTCTTCATGACTTTCCTGTGTGGCCCCGTTTACCCAGAGCCTCTAATGCTAGTATTGCCAGCTTGCAGAGCGTATTGTTGAGTTGTGAGAATCATGTGCTGATTCAAAGAAGCCTGTATGTTTTCAGTGTGGAATACAAGACTTTAAAGATCAGGAAGCCTTCCGGCTGGTCATAATGCAAACCCTATTATTCATAAATAAGGAAAATAAGAGCCAGCACATGCCATTCCTCATGCCAAGGCATGGTAGCAGTTGAAGCAGAGCCTTGGTCTGGTGACCTGGTTGGTGCCCTAAACAGACATTCCCAGAATTTTTTGTGGCATCCGCCCTACATGGAACCCTCCTGCCTCCTCGGAACAGGTGAATCATTCCGTCAACACTGAAGGTAGCAAATGCTGGATGAGCAGGAGTGGTGCCTGCTGTTCTCACAGGGGTCCATTCTGGCAGGAACTTCTGAAGCTGCCTTCCAGCCTGGTGTCCCAGGGCAAGAACGTGAGTGCAGGAGCTTGGATTTGAGAGTAGGCAGATCAGGGTGGGGTCCTTTTAGGACCTCTAGGGCAGTGGGCAGGCTTCCTTTGGGAAACCTCACCTCATCCTATCCATCAGATTAAAATCCACCCCCATCCCCTGTTTAGTACCTTTTAAATAAATGCTTTCAAACTTTCCAAAAGGCTTTTAAGTTTGGATTTAGAGTTATTTGACTCTGTGCAAATCATTTAATTTATAGTTGGTTTTGTAATCATCAAGTAAACTCAAGAATATCTTGGAACAGTCAAAAAAATCTAAGGTACATATTATTTTCAAGGATAATAGATTGTTTTAAGGAATAGTAAATATAGTTAACAAAAACTACCTAGTGAGTTTGGTCAGCACTTAGCTATCCATTTATTAATTCTGACATTCTAGCTTTCTCTTTTTATTTTGGAGCCCTTATTATTTTTCCTTCTTCAGGTCTCAGACAATGGTATGTGATTTTTAAGAGCTAGCAGGCCTTGAGGCTAGGGCCTGGGATCCTGGCACAGTCCTGAACCTGGATATGCCATCCTGCCTCTATCACCTGCTAACTGTGTGTCCCTGGAAAGGTACTTGTAGCCTCAGCATCTTAGTCAATGAAATGGGGATAAGACCACCTACCCTGTGAGTGTCTGCTTGCTGTTGGGTGAAATATCCTTCTGCAGCTCTCTTCCATGTGTCCCAGGGACTGGGACAGAGTTTGGTAGCCTCTGCACCTGGAGCAGAGGGGCAGGGGTCCTCCTTCACAGCTCTAGCTTGTACGGGAAGCTTTGATGTTTTGGCATCTTGGGGCCTGGCTGGCCCTGCAGGCACCCGCCTCCAAGGCTGCCTCATTCTTAGCCATGGCAAATGAGTGGCCTGCAGCTGAGAGCAGCCTCTCCTATGCAGAGCAACCCATGAGGAGCCCACCAGGAACTTTGTCACCTCCATAATGGGGCTGTCACTCTCTATACCCTATCTCTGCCCTAATCCTGGCGGGTACCTTATAACTAGAGATGATTCCTATACTGCATACTCTGGGACCCACTGATATCATTCAATGTAGCCAGTCCTAAACTTGCCTTTTCTGCTCCACCAAATAATCCTGTGGAAAACACAACAAAAGCTCTTCCTGTCTGGTCTACCCTCTTATCTGTGTCCTGACTCACCCCGGTGCTTCCCTGGATGTCCTCTCCCTGAAGGTGGCATAGCCCCTGCTCCTGGGAGCTGTGAGTGACAAACTGTCTTTCCAGGGGCAGTTGGGGGTCCCCTGGTGTGTTGTTCTCTTCAGACTGGAATGATAAGGAAACCTGCTCCCTACCCCTCCAGCCCTGGAGGAGGAGACAGACACCTGGTCCTCGTGGGCCCCCCACTAGGGAGGTGGGGACCATGCAGCTGGCAGGCCAAGGACGCTGCACCTGGTGGGCCAGGGGCATGCAGAGGTCACTCCTACCCAGACAGAGGAGTTAGAGTGCACCAAAGGCGCTTCCCGCCCCCCTGCTGTTTGAAGGACAGCAGTGCGCTCTGCATGCCTGAGAAGGCAGAGGCTGCGGGAAGCACTGGACTCCCAGGAGTAAAGTGCCCGCCCCTCCTTTCCAGCGCTTCTGCACACCCCATCCAGGCGGGGTTCGCCTGCCCAGACACCCCAGCTGTTCCAGACAGTGCTTGTTTTATTTTTGTCTTAATTAAAACCACAGCGTCAACACATCGTGTCTTCAGCAGTGAAAGCTTTATTATTTCATCTGCCTTCTTCCTCTGCGTTCGCTATTGTATTTCTGATTTTCAGTTGACAGTTAATACCAAGAACAAACTCGTAGAAGTAAAGCACTTCAGTGTCCAGAGTCCCTCCAGAATCCCCAGAGGACGGGTCCTGGGACCCCGTAGGGAACCCCAACCCCCATAGATGCTTAGGTCCATCATCTCGATGGTGTGGGAACCTGGCGCAGAACCTGGCTGCATCCTCCCGTGTCCCTTAAATCATGCCTTGATGACTTAGGTATCTCATATGGTGTGAGTGCTGTGTAAATAGTTATTATCCTTCAGTGTTTAGGAAGCAAAGCCAAAACAGAAGTCTGTACACGTCCAGTGCAAAAGCAGTTTTTCCCCCTATTTTCAAACCACGATGGGCTTAACCCATGGACTAAAGCCCATGGAGAGAAAGAGCCAGTTGTCTAAAGGGAGCAATAAAGCCTTGAACCTTCTTCCCCTGATCACACATCCTGTCCATCTCCCAAACTGCAGAACCAGAGCCCCTCACCCACCACGACACCAAGCTCGCTGCCACCTCTTTGGGTGCAAATGTCTGCCTGCAGTTTTCCGGGGTGGTCATGGAGCTCAGGGTGCCCTGACACCCCGCGATTGCTCCTGCTGCACACACCAGCACGTGTGCCACGTAGCAGTGTCTCCGTCTGTGAAATGGAGAAAAATTGAAAAATTACATTTCAGGTCACCTGGGCTGCGTGATCCTCTCCCAAGACCCTCTATCTAATTCTACCCTCATGATTTCACTTTGTTAAAAAGATACCTTTATAGCCTTTAAGGGCCCAGGAAGCCTGCCTCCACCCCCGTCCCTCAGGAGGGGTGATGGGGGTGTTGTGTGATGTTTTTACTCCCTTCCTATAAATCTGTCACGAAGAGAGCAAGTGTTGCTACGACACGTGTCAACATCATTGAGAAACAACGGCGCGGCACCTCTCCTAATGAACGGATCTCGCATCTATTATTCATAACGGCTCGGAGGATGCGTGTTGAAACCTTTTGCTTTTCATCACAAGATACAGGTTTGTTAAGGATCTATTTGGAGTATGAGAAAAAAGAAAGAATTGATAAATCGGTGCTTTTAATTCCAGCCAACGTATCTGTCCCACTGTGAAGTTTTTAAGTTGAAAAATGAATTTTTTTAAAAAGTTTGAAGCATGCAGTTTGCATCATTATTTTTAGACCAGCGAAATTCTTCCCCACCTACCTCTTGAAACCAGTGGAGAACGAGGTTTGGTTTTCTTACTTTAATGTTGTAGACCTCATTGAAAAGTGAAGATTCTGGAGGCTAGGAGAAAAAATAAAACAAAACCAAAAAATGGGACTGTGACCGCTATTGATTAAGTGTCTCATTGGCTTTATTGTTCAGCCTTCAGTGGCCTCCTTGGCAGAAGGAGGTCCAAGAATAACATTGCTGACATTTCCTTGAAAAGATGCAAGGCTTTGACAAAGACAGCTGCATGCTTAAAAAAAAAGATACAGTTTTGATGTACATGCTTTAGTCTTTTCAGAAGTGGGAGTGATTGATTAAATACATGAAAGACCAAGGCTTCTTAAAGTTGCCGAGGTTAAGTGTCCAGTTGAAAGACTTAAAAAGTCATTGTGCGATGGTGATTTTCAAAAACAGCACTTCCCGTGCGATTTTAAAAAGAGAAGTGGATGTATATTAGGGAGAAATAAAGGAAAGGATAATATATGTAGGCTGGAGTAGTCATAGCATTTAATTTAATAAACACTCATTAACTGAATAAATATTTCCACTTTTATAAGTGTGAAGTCTTAAATGTGTATGAAATGTAGTTCTTTATACAGAAGATGAAATGCTATTTTAAAATGATGAAGTTCAAACATTACACATGCGCTAAAGCTTCTGTTTAATTGACAGTTTTGATTCACTCAAAATTAGATACAATTTTGTCCTTGATGTCTGTGTTTTACAGGTGAACTGTCTGTAATTCAGCCCAACATTGCCATCATCTGCTCTTTTCATTTGTGTTAAAATTACAGTGAGGTTTCACAGCGTTTTATTTTTAGAGTTAGGCCGTCCCTCCCAGTATTTTATTGGGCATACCTTTTTTCATCCCTGGCTTTGAAACTGTCTAAAGTATGCTATTAGTTTATTGCTCAAACCTGTGGGTATAGTTCTGACTGTATGTGAAAGTGTTCGGGAAGTTAGTAATACTGTATTGGCCAAGTTCGATTGTAAATCTTGAGGAGAGGTGTAGTCACGTCTGTTCTGAGTGTTTGGCGTGGCGTTAGGCGCTTGGGCATTTGAAGCCCCCGCCCTGCATGGAAGCCTGTGTGCGCCCCTCACCGCTGGCTGCCGGGAGCAAGGCTCTTAGCTAACGGAGCCTGCTCCTTCACCTGTGAGCTGAAGGTGGGAATGCCTGTCTCCCAGAAGGATGCCGAAGGGTCAAATCTGATAAATATGGCAGGAGCTTAGCATGTTGCCCTTTAGAATAAGAACTCAGTAATTGATAACTATTAGAATAGCTTAATAATAAGTACACTAATAATGAAAATAAGTGTTTATTAACTTCTAGCCATACTAACTGGGGTTTAAATATACCTGTACCCGTTGCCTTTAAAAAGCTTATGTTTCCTGGGATAGGAGCACATATATTTAAGTGATAATTAAAATGCAATGTGAGAACCACATTCCTTGTAATACACGCTATGTTATCCTGCAAACAGGAATGTTGTGTTGTGCTTAAAACAAAAATTGACCTCCCAAGCCAAGTAGAGTCTAAATTAGCAAGCACAGTGTGAACACTTGACTGAATAATCAGGTACTTAAAAGGCTCTGGGTCTTGGAAGTTCACTGTCTGTCTTATCTAAAGATGACCCTCAACAGTGCTTTTTCTCCCCACTATAATCCTGTGTTTGCAAAAAGCGGCAGCACTATGGGCTCTCTCTTCTGGGTTCCAGGACAGAGGCTCTGACCTGGCTGCATTTGTTAGCTGCTGTTCACTGCAGACCTCCCTCCGACACAGGCTTTGAGAGACTGAGGTGAAGCCGAACATGACAGAAGGGTGAGGTGAAGGCGTTCTTTCTCTCATCCACACACCCACTGCCTCAGAGGAGGGCACACCCATTTCTGTTTCAAATGCAGGATGACAGTAATGGGGTTCAACTCCATGAAATAGTTCAACCATCCTCTTAAGGGGAGCTGGGATAAGTGGTGACATTTTAAAAATTAGGGGTGATGTTTTAAAAATTAAACTGGAAGTTTAATTAAGGGAAGTGCATTATTTCTTAATGCTAGGTACAAGTTGAAGTAAATATTTTTTTTCTAAAAAATATTGAAACTTTAAAATGAAACTTTTACGTAAGTATTCCAATGTAACATCCTGTACATTTTCATTCATACTGTTGTGATCTTGCCCTATTTGCAAATCAAATGTGATAGTGATAGAATTTCTTTCACCGTAGTGGTTCTGACATAATATACATCTTCCTGATTGTTACTAATTTGATTTTCAGTTTGGTCAAAAAAAGAAAAACGAAACTGTTCCAGAAAGCATGCTATGCGAATCTTTTTAAATGGCCTTAAGTGAGTGGACTTGAAGTTAAAATCTTCAAACTCGCAATTAACCCTGATGGCAAGTGATCCGTTTTTGCATTTTTCAGGCTGGGAGAGGAGACAGCAGAAGCCTGAGGTGCTTTTCAGCTCTGCTCCCAGACCTGGCATCATGGAAATGTGTCCAAGTGACCACAGGAAACTGTGGCATTGTATGGACTTTCTCTGTTCTGGATGGATGGAAGGAAGGAAGGAAGGAAGGAAGGAAAGAAAGAAAGAAAGAAAGAAAGAAAGAAAGAAAGAAAGAAAGAAAGAAAGAAAGAAAGAAAGAAAGAAAGAAAAGAAAAGTAAGAAAGGAAGGGAGGGAAGAAAGAAAGAAGGAAGAGAGAGAGGAAAGGAGAGAGAGAGGACAGTTGAATAATGGTACCAGGGTATGTGTTTTAATTGAGCTGTGAGCACCTTAGGGTATCCACACATTGGTAGGCTTAGGCCACGGTAAAGAAAACGTTCCCCAGTAAGCACTGGCCAAGGACAAGACAAGGGTTCTACCAGCCTTGGCACGCGCAGGTGGGAAAGCAGTTTGAGACCAGATGCTCCATCTCGGAGTCTGGTAAACCTTCTTGAAGTAGGAAAGAGATGATGTAACAGATTAAAATGAGAACAGGGTTGGATGTGGCAGAAAGTAAATAAAAAGTATTTCAAAGGGGAGGGGCTTAGTGTATTTTGAGAAGTTAAGAAAGGAGTGGTCACGTGGTTCAGGGCTCACTTCCCCTGTCTCCCATCAATTATTAGGCATAAACTGGATCAATAAACTTTCAGTCTGTTCCCAGTTCCAGCACCCTGACAGATGTCCAGACGGTAGGGAAAGGTGTGGTTGACAAGTCTGTCTCCCTTACTTGTAAACTAGCAAGACAGGGGGATGAAGATGCCCTATCCTATTACAGATTCCAAAGTCAACTGTCCCAGATCTCAGGTCGGCCTCCCAGGGGCCTCATTCAGAGGACCCAGTGAGGTGTTTGTTTCTCTCCCATGCTGGAGTATTTATTATACCGTGACTGAGCAGAACCCCCACAAGACAATCCTGTGGTCCCAGAAAGGGGTCCCAAAGGGTCACTATCTTCTACTTTTAATAATTACAAGAGACTAATGGTGAAATTGTCAAGGCTTAAAAAACCCTGTATCTGCTTTTGAAACGAAGTTGTACTGAGCACAAACTCAGATTTCGAGGTTCAGGGTATCTCTGAGACTCGTGCTTCCTCTGCTGAAGGTAAATGCAGGGAAAGAATTTTTTGAGAGGCTGGGGCTGTGACTCAATGGCAGCAATACAGGGGAACCAAACTCCCAGCCTCCTAGATGTCCAGTACGAGTTCGTGTTCTCTAAAATCAACGAATGGAACAACGGAGATTAAGAGCAGATATATTTATTGGGAGAAAGAAAGTTCCCGTCTGAGAGAGAGAGACAGAAGGAGTCCCCAGTGGGTTGCCAAACTGTCTTTTCTAGGGGCATTTATAGAGTAATATTATGAGATGAGACAGGTCCAAAGTGGAGAAAACATGGGAAATCGCAAGGTGGGCATAGGGTGAGACAAAACTATGGTCAACCAATAAGATTAATTGTTCATGTAAAATTGATTAAATTGGGAACAAATGAGGAGGAGAGTCACATAGCAAGCCAGGGAGCTTGCTTAAAGAGTAGCGACTCTTCCCGTAAAGGAAGAATGGTGACTCCTGGCTTCCTCAGGGTGATTGAGACCTATTACAATGTCAGCCTGATTGTGGGTGTATTTGTTTTATCTTTTGTCTTGAGGCCTGGCCCACAGAGGGGGTAGGTCTGTGTCCCCAACAGTTGCAAGATAGCTGGTCTTCAGCACTGGCTTCTTCGAGGACCTATCCCAGTCTGACTGCCTATAATATTTCTAAGTAACTCAGTTGCTTATAACAGTAGGGCACACGTCTAGCATGCATGGGGCCCTGGGTTCCATCTTCAGCACTGCAAAAAAAAGAAGAAGTTTTCAATGATACATTTATTGTTTCAGTCCCTGCTGTGGGTCTGATACTATGTTATGTGCGAAGTATGTTTACAAGAAATGTAGACCTAATTTCTACCATTGGGAGATTGGTAAGACTTCAAATAAAATGCTAAATATCTCAGTAAGATGGGATGGTGTATCAGGCAGAAGGCTGTGGGTGATGGGTTTTGAAGAGGAAGACCAAGAAAAATACTTTGCATGTGAAGTAGGGCTTGTGCAGACTTGCAGAGGAAGAATTTGAAGTTATTTCATTTCATTTTATTTTATTTTATTTTATTTTTAATCATCACTTAGTGTATATATTTGTGGAGTACAGTAGGATGTTTTGATAAATATATGCATTGTGTAATGATCAAATCCGAATAACACATCCACCATCTAAAATATTTATCATTTCTTTTTGGTAGTGAGAACATCAGAATTCAGGGGAAGAATTTGAGCCGCAGTCTGAAAGACATCCCAGGTTGGAGGGGTGGACAGATTCTCCCAGCAAGAAAGCTCGCAGGTGTGCAGAAGGAAATGCCCGGATCAGCCAGGCAGGAATCTTCACACAGGGCTGGGCTCTGCAGACGTATAGATTTTCCTCTAGGCCAGTGACCGCGAACCTTTTAGGGCTTTCAGTGATACAACCGGCCTGCTGTGGCTGAAAGCTGTAGGCTCCCCAGCACTGCTGTCGGCAATGGGGAGCCATTAAAGGCTGCTCACAATGGCAAGTGAAACAGTGAAGGTTTTCTTTGAAGATTAACCTAGCAGGAGAAGGTAAAAGTATTTGGAAGCATTGGGCAGTTCACAAGCTCTAAGGGCCCCATTTCTGGTTGGAAAACACCAAAAATGTGGTAATGCATGTGGGTCATTCCAGTGAATAGCTTGACTGGAGGAAAGTAACTCCAAGGAAGCCAGCACTGTAAGCCAACAAAGTCCCTCTCAGAGTGGGCCCAGGAAGTCTCCACAGTGGAAGGTGACACAGAGTGTAGATATATTCTGCTTCAAGTAAACACCCACCTTGGAAAATCTAGACTGATAAGCAAATAGGTACAGTGACTACAGTTCATGATAGTGTAATGTATATTTCAGAATGGCTGCAAGCTGATTTTAAATGCATGCACCAAAAAATTATAAGCATGTAAAATAATGTATATACAAGCTTTACTTAATCACTCATGTGTATATGTATATCAAAATATCACGAGAACTCCACAGATATGTACAACTACTGCTTATTCAATAATAAACATGTCTATAGCTTTAGTATCACACACGTGGAATAAAACAAGGTAACATTTACCCTGACTGCATGCAAACTTCATGTTTCCATTTGCCCTGTTAAACAGATGTACACTATTACTTTCTTTGGTTACTTCATGGAATATTCAAGTTCAGTATCCACATGATAAACAAAGCTTCATAAGGAAGAACAGAGTCCCAGCCTTTTTAAAATATGTAAAATTTTATGAACCACGATCTTTCCTTTCCTCTTAAAATTTATAATAATTTCACTGAGCCCTGTTTTTATCGTTAGGTACACCTGAAGCTAAATTTTCATTCCAACCAACTTAGTAGATGGCTCTCTGTTGATTTCAGATTTAAGATGTTTCCTTCGAGAAGGGAAAAGAAGCTACCCTGAGGGGAAGAACAGGGAAGTGATAGAAGAAAGAGCTGGTGGGTTTTCCCTTCCCGCCGCCATGAAATTATCGTTTGCCAAAAGGAAAAAAAAAAAAGACTTTTGAGAAATGGGTAGCTCTCTTCCAAGTGAAATGGAAGGGTCACTCCAAAGATTAATGATTCTGAGATGCTAATTCAGAAGAGAATTTATTTTTAAAGGCAGAGATTTATTCTGAGCCAGAGGATTCTGAGTTTAGCTGGGGGACTAATGAAGCATGTATTTTATTTTGTGGAGTTCTCAGTGGCTCTGTCAGTCATTTAGCGTGGGGCCTATTTGCCCGGAATTGAAGGTCCGATTAAAGGTCTTTACATTCAAACCATGAGATCCTTCTTCACTGGTAATTTTCTCAGAAAACCTTGAGGGAGTAGCTTATTTCTTTCATACTTGAAAAGTTTTATGTGTGAGAATTCAGTGTTTTTATGAAGATAGCATATTGGTGTGAGTTCATATTAACTATTAACATATTGCAAAGGTTAAAATGTGCATTTTTCACAGCAGGGCACTTTTCCTTCCCTAATTATAAATTGTTTTTCCTGCCTGGAGTCAAATATAAAGCAATTTATGAATAGCCTGACAGGTTGTCCCCACAGGAGGCTTCAATTCCACCTTAAAATATGTCTGTCTTGTTCGACACTTCCTCAGAGTTAAGTATCTGGACACAGTGATACCTTCCTTTGCTTTGTAGGGAATAACATTCGCCTCATCATTTTACCACACCCTGTCTGTCTGCAGTCCCCTTTCACCAGTATGCCTCAGAAGCCCCACCACCACATGGCAAGGGCCTCTCCCTCCCTAATTAGTGCTGCTCTTACATCATAAACCCGTGAAGAGCGCATCAAAGTGTACCCTGTTAGGAAGTTGAGAGGGAGAAGGGTGGGGCCGTGTCTGTTTCATCACGGGCCTGCCTGTCACGGCGACAGTCTTGAGCTCAGCATTGAGTTCCACTGACTGTGTTAGAAAGAATGCTCCCCATTAAAAGTCACTAAATAATTAAAGCAGAACAGGATACATCGATGTTCCTGGGAGCGCAGCATGCCACCTTTCATTAGCCAAGGGAGCTGCCCCTGCACTAGAGGAGGGCCACCCTGAGACCCTGCCACCTAGGGACAGGGCCTTCCCCAGTGTCACAGCCCCCGTGAGCCAGACAGACTTTGGGCTTTGCCTTGCGACTACAGCAATAGCAGGAAGCCAGCCGCCTCCTGTGCTGCTTTGTAGGTAGCTTCCTTCACAGCTGGACCCTTTCAGTTCTCCCTCGGGGATGTTCCTCCAACATTTTGACCTCATAAAAATATAGCGTCTTTAGAATGCCTGGATTGGTTAATGATAATTTATTCCGTAGATCGGGGTTTTTGAAACCCCTCCTTGCCCAGATTAATGGCTGCTCCCTGGACATCAGGCGAGCCTCAGCCGTGCAATTATTTGTCTCTTCGTTTTATATACGTTCATCTGCACAGAGCCAGGAGCTGGGGAGACACACGGGTGAACTGAGCTCTCGCATAAGCAGAGACAGCCCAAGAATGCAAAGGATGATTTATAGGTTGCAGTGAGAGAAGGTGGGGGGCAATTGAAGACCAATCATGCCAAAATGAGACGTGATTTGCTGCTGGTTTCCTCTCCCCCGTGGTTTTCCTGGGTGCCCCTCCAGCAGTTGCTTGTGTTGTGTGTGTTCATGCATAAATTCAGGTCAAGTACAAAACCCTGATTTCTCTATTCATCCTAGGAAATGGGTAATGTTCTTATCAATACATAACGAGAAATCGCAACTCCTTTGGCTCATGATCTTATTCCTTTATCATTAATGGTTGAAATGGTGTTTGCTTAGCCATTAATGGCTTAGCTTCAGTAAACTAAAGCAGTTAGAAATTTTCACTAATCCTTTCCCATTGAGGGTGTCCCTGGACCAGATCACGTCAGGATAAAACAAAAAACAAAGCAAATGCATGCACAGGTTTCTACGATTTTCCAGGATCAAACGTAACTTGTAAGGCATACCATTTTAAAATGAGATTTCTCCCCCCCCACCTTTCTTTTTCCTTATTAGAAATCACTGGTCTCAGAGTAGTGAAGGATAAATAAACTATTTACTAAAAATATGAATTGCATGAACTTACCCTAGAAAGTATTTGAGTACTGAAGCCTTTTTTTTTTCTATAAAAACCTGAGCCAGTACACACGCATAAAAATAGAAAAATGGTTTAACACCTAGCTTTTTTTAGGGGGGGGATACTTTTGGAATGAATCTGTCTTTGCTATTTAATTTACATTTTGAAGGCTCATTAGGATGATGAATGACACGGCAGGAGAATAAAACATACTTCCTGAACAAAAGATGATCTCGGTAGCCTAATAACATTTTATGCCAGCACTTACATTTGTCAGAAGGAGATGCTATTTATCCCTATGATTATTTAAAAATCATTTTTATTGTCCTTTGTGCTGTGTCCCCTTCTGGGAATTTTAATTCAGAGTTTGACACCTACTTAGTAACTTCCATGAAGTATAGAGTGCCAAGGCCCATACTCCATAAAGAATTCTAAACAGCCGTGTTTATATTGCCTGCAGCTGTACACAAATTAGTTCAGTTCGGATTCGTTTCGATCAGGAATAGAAACCCATCAGAATAACTCGTAACCTTTGCTTCCTGGGTGCAAGTGCACTCTGCTGTCTGCCTGCATCTTGACCAAGCAGGACCTAGGGAGTAGACAGAAGGAGAGTTTTCCTAATTATGCCAGAGCCCTGTGCATCAATCCGTCCCTTCCATTTCTTCTGCCTCTTCCAACTGCTTATCCCAAACGGTGCTCTGTCATCTGTCACCACCGCTAACGCCCGTCCTTTCTTCTACAAAGTCCTCACCCAGCCACATCTCCCCTCCCACACCCTCACTCTGCTTCCAGATTGCTTCTTCCTGAGCCATCTGTCTCCCTGGCTGTGTATTCTCCTAACTACTCAGAGGGCCATGCACAGAACCAGCAGCACATTCTGCCCTTCGTGTGGCCCCCCTTCAAGCCCACTCTCCACCCAACACCCCAGAGTGCCAACTCGTTTCATTTGTGATTCATCCTAGAGATTCTGGGAAAGGGCAAGTGTCTGTTTGGCCTTCTCCAGAGGAAAAACAGCTCCAGTGCTGAGTCACAGGCCATGAGGTGAGTGTTGTCCCAGGGAGAAGCTTTGGCAGGCCCCGGAGCACTGTGGTGGCGTGATGCTGGGGTCCAGGACACAAACCCAGCCTGCACAAGGCTGCTGTGCCCACAGTAGTATCAGGCACACGTTTTAACCACTCCCACCCTCTGTTAGGGCCAGTGCCCGATAGCTGCGGGTGACCTGAGGGGGTTTTCTCAGCAGGCTGGAAATACAACAACCACCCACAAGAAATGGAAGAGGAGTTCTTGGAAAGTCAAATCGTAGTGCTCATTTTAAATCTCTCTTGTCGCACAATCTTTGCAGCTAATGCCTCAAATCGATACCCTGCAGGAATCCAGCTTTGAGTTGTTGGTCGGGCTTCATTGGCAGTGTAATGAACATCTGACCATCTTATCACTGCCATTGTCATTTTAGATGAGACTCCTAAGTGATAGATTTCTATTTGGTACTTAACTACTTTTATATTTTAATGAGAGATGCAGTGATAATCGATGATCGCTCCTACCTGTTCAGAGAATATATAGCTACTTTATCAGTTCACATGGATGTTAATCATCACTGAGAAGAACATTAAACTCAAAGAGGTAAAGACATTAAAACCAGGCTTTCCCTACTCAGGACACAGCGCGGATGTCAGTCTTGGGCACACTGGCAAGATCTAATGGCTTATGAACATGCCCATGTGTGAAATGATGGTCAGTGTCTTTGACAAAATGCATGGAAGTATGAAGACCAGAGGTTCCTATCCAGCTGAACTTAGTTAAAATATCCGAAAGCTGAGAACAGCCTTCGCAAGGCACCTCTGACTTCTCTCCTATCCATGGAGTAACAAATCGTGCAGAGGTTGCTGCCATTCCTCGAGGAAATGGAGGAGATACTGATAGTCACTCTGTAGTTTTTATACAGTGCTTCATTAACATTATTAATATCTTTATACACATTTATGAAACTATGAGGAAGTTGATGAGCACAGCCCTGATGATATAAACATGATCCCTTATTCACAGTCTGAATTTAAATAAGCTAAAAGATGGATGGCATAAACATAAAAGTTCAGAGAAAGGAAATGATTTCAAGGAAGGAATTCCATGAATCTGCAGAACTCATTATAGGCAGTGTGGGGATGTCACGGATTTTTTTCAAAGGCATAAATAATAGGTATCTTTGTTAAGGAGTACAATCTGGAAAACAGTTTGAGAACTGCATGCTTTGTTTCCTTCCCCATGACCAGGTCTGGAATTTTTTTTTTCAGCCCAATGAGTTATCGCTTCATTGATTCTTCCCAGCAGATTCCAGGGTTCCCCCAGGGTCCCCTAGATTTTATACTTTAGACCCACAAATAAAACCTGACAAGGTTTCTAGTTTTCTTTACTTCTGTTTTTGTTGAATCCAGATACTATTTTGTTTACATGATGACATTTTGGTCAGCAAAGAATCATTTTGGTTGATGGTGAACCCGTAAGATTATAATAGGCCTGAAAAGTCCTGTTGCTGAGTGACATTGTAGCTGTCATAATGTTTTAGCACAGTGGATTCATCCTATGTTCCTTGCAATGCTGGGTAAACAAACCCACTGTGTGCCAGTTGTATACAAAAGTATAGTGCATGCAATTTTGTGCAGCGTATAAAGCTTAATAATGACACACAAGTATGTTACTGGAGTATATATTTGCTCTATGATGCACATTTGTCATTGCATTAGAGTATATGCCTGATTATTAAACAAAAAAAGTTTGTCATAAAATATGCCACACTGGCAGCAGCCACAAACATCTTAACATGAGTGGTGACCTGTGGGGCCTGTGTGTCACTCTGTGATGTTTGTACAGTGAACAGGTCACCTAAGAAGGGGATGGATTTCTAAGAATGTATCCCCATCGTTAAGTATGGAATGAAAGGTGCTTCTTAGATGTAACCAATCAAAGTGTGCAACAAGGATTTTCTTACCTGGACCACAAAGCTGATCCACTGAGATGCTTTGAAATCGGAGCTCGGAAACAAGTTTGCTTGGCGAGCACCAGAACCCCTTTCCCAGCATGCCTTTTCCTTTCGAGACTTTGCATGTCCGCATTGAGAGTTTCATGATCGTTTTCTTAAGTAATGAGTGGGAGTGCCATGTCTGCTCCTAAATTGACACTTATCACCCATTTTTTTATCTTATGAGATTTTATAGAATTCTAGCCCCCAACAGCATGAAAACTGGAAAAAGCGCTCATCAGTGCAGACTGACAGAACCTCAGGAAATTTATTTTTCCTTGTTTTTTTGCTAAAGTATAACTGTTGTAAAGTCACATGTTAAAGGGAGAAACAGGAAACTTTGAATTAATTCACAAGGCTCTGAGTTTTTAAAAATCCATCATGAACAGGTAAAAACACTCTTAACATGTTCCAATAAGCACTTGATTATAAGTTGAGATTTTTCCCTGACTCTAAAGTACCAAAAAAAAATCTGATTAAATATAATCACATAGGGAGGAACATTTCATAGTAAGAACTGTTTCTCCCCAAACTTGTAGTATAGCCTCTTAAAATTCAACCAAAACAAATTTTTTTCACGATCAAATTGCCTGCCTTGATTTTTCTTCTCAACTCCAGGAAAGTTCACGGTCAGCCTGGAGAATCTGCTACAAGGTTATGCAAACATCTTCTTCTCCCTCCTTGGTTTCTCCTGCTGGCTCCCACCAGCCAAAAATGCCATTTGTGTGGAATGTCTGTTTTTTTTTTCAGCATGGTGCTCCATTGTGGATAATTTTCCAGTGTTCAGTGCTAACCAAGATAAGCAGCCTTATAGTAGCACAGACCTGGAGGGCAGGGTGGAGGGTACGATGTATTAGAGTGGTTTGATTTGATTCATTCACCCAACACATTTTATAAATGCCTGTAATCTATCTTTGTTCCCACTTATTTCCATCACATAAATAGGATCTGGAACACAGTAGAACTCAGTAAATATTTGTGGCATGGATAAGAAGATACTCTTTCATAAATTACTTTGTTTTTAAATGCAAAAAAGTTAACAGTATACAGATGACTATGTCTAGTCTCTCTGTTCAGCAACCTTCATGATAGTGGCAGTTGAAAGGTATAGTTGTTTCAGAGCATAGTACTATATTATATTCATAAAATTGTATTAGGTTTCCATATAACCTTTTCATTGCCTTCCAGAAATAGTCACACTGGCTTCTCATGTTTTGTAAACATGTCATGAACTTGTGCTGTAGAATAATGGTCTTTCATAAAGTGCTGGTGACTATTTCAGCACAAAGGTTCCCTGTCTGTGGTGTCACCCACTGCATTGACCCCACCATCACTCATGGGTGCTCTGGGTGTCTTTCTTAATACTTCTACAGGCTCCTTTCCTAGTTCTCACACTAGTGAGAACTCTCTCAACATAGCAAGTGGTGTACATTTTTACCTGGGGTTCCACTGACACCCTACGTGTGTGCCCCAAGCTGAACTCATTATCTACCTCCCATCCTGCCTACCAGTTATATATTTCCAATGTCTCATCTCGATGACATCACCATCCATCCAGTCATTCTTTGGAACCAGAAAATGACAGGACATCTTAGCCTTTCCACTCCAGCCACCACGTACTGCTGATTCTATCGTCCTTACAGAATTATGGGTGGAGATAGGAATCTCCAAGAATCTGTCTGTATGTTCCTCATTGTACCAGAGATGCTAGTAGGCTGGGTTTTCCATTCTCATTTGTATTCAGCCATCCTCTCTCACCCTCTCGCCCTCTCTCTGTCTCTGTTTGTTTCTCTCGCTCTTTTCGTATCCTCCAGCTACTCTGTTGGCCAGTGTTACATTCTGTACCACTCCAGTTCATCTTCTACTCTTCTGACACTAAAAATAGAAATTTGACTTTAAGCTTTATTTAAAATTTCCCGGTAAAACTACTCATTACTACTGGGGTTCTGTGGAAGACTTAGCTGATAAGTTGGAGGAAGAATGACCTAGGCTGAGAAATGGCAGGTGCAAAGGCCTTGGGAGGTGAAACAGCTCTATACCATAGAGAACCTGAAGAAAGATCAGTGTATGGAGAGCTTAGTGACCCCAGAAAGGAGCATTTTGGAATAAAGTCAGGAGAAGATCATGTGGGCCTATAAAGGGGGGGGGATTTTTATTTTTACTCAGCAGACCGCAGAAAGCCACTGAAGGATATTAAGCAGAGGAATTCATGATCTGATTCCCCTTTTACAAAAGAATCCTCTGCCTGCTCTACGAAGAATGGGGTTGAGCCAGAATAGAAGCTAGGAGGCAGGTTGGAAGAGGTGGAAGCGAGAGGTGACAGATGGGCTTCGGGCTGAGCTGGTGCTCTTGAAAGTGGGTCAGTCTGCGCTTGTAAAACAGCTTTTGGAGACGGAAACGTCACGGCTTATGAATGACGTGACTGTGAAAGTTAGAGAGTGAGTAAAATTATGAACTTGTGCTCAAAGGTGAGGATGGGAGGAGGAGAAGCTAAGGTGTGGGGGTCCCAGGTCAGTTTTAGTTGGGGATTTCAGTGAGGTGAGCAAGTGGACCTGCCAGTCAGGTGGTCAGATAAGCCCTGAGCTCTGCAAGGGGCCCAGCTGGAGATGCCCATGCAGGAGTCAAGGTGTGAATGACATTTGAAGCCACCGGGTAGGTGGCACAGCCTAGGGAGTGAGTGAAGCAGGCACCACGGACAGAGTGACTGGCCGGGAACTGGTGAGGAAAGTGAGCGTCAGGAAAAGGCAGGAGTCTGGAGAACAGTCGCAAAGAGGAAGGGCCCTCTGTCAAATGCTGCTCAAAAGGACCAGAGAGATAAAGGTGGAAGGGGCCCATCCTTCCATAGTGGAGTCTCTATGCTTGTGGAGGAAAATCTAATCCATTGGCAAAGGATAGTTAAATAAGTTTAGGTAACAATAGTAGTTTTATTTAAAAAAAAAAAAAAAAAACAAGTAAAATAGGTACACAGAGTCCCAGGTGGAAGCGCAGGAGCTTCCTTAGGCAGGACAGCTGGGTCCCTGTCCTGAGGGCGTGACCTGTGAACTGAACCCCACTCTGAATGGGGGAAGAGAGCACCCTGGCATGCACTTGGACCTAGAGGAGGTCAGGGCAGCAGGCTCCGGTGGGCAGAGCTGGGCCTGTGAAAAGGTCTGAGACCCGGCAATGAGGCTCGGGGACACGCACAGGATGAGGTCGGCGGACGAGCAGGAGCAGAGTGGCTTGTGATATGTGGCATTGAGACATGCTCACCACAGTATTCACACCGTCTTCACACATGCTCATACCACAGTATTCTAAAACGACTTGTTTTGGAATAATAAACAAACTTCACAGAAACGCTATGAGCACAACACATGGAACTCCTCTATTCACGTGGCCTGAATCCAGGAGTCGTTACCACTAGGGTGTACAGTCATCCCTTGGTATCGGCAGTCATCCCTTGGTCTCTGGGACCATCCACCAATACCCATGGAAACAAGTTCCTGCCTTGTATGACAGGGTGTGTTGTGTTTGCACAGTGCCCACCCATTGTCTTGTAATGACAAGAAAAAAAGTCTGTGTGTGTTCAGTATTGTTTTTAAATACGTTGTGTTTGTGGTTAGCTGAAACCCCCTGATTCAGAACCTTCTGAAGGGAGGACTATCTTTGCTTTCTTTTTCTCTCTCTGTGTCTCTCCGTCTCACTCTAATATTTTTCCTAACCATTCTAGAAAAATTGCACCATGCCCTTTGTTTCAAATTATTTCATAAGAACAGACACATTGTCTACATGCATACTGAAATCGATTATCTTCAGGACATGTAACTTTGATATAACCCTATTATCTAACCTATAGAATGTGTTCCAATTTCACCAACTGCCCTGATTAAGATCGCTGTCGCTCCCCCACTCCCCTGCCCCATGATCCAAAAACCACGTGGTTTAGTAAGCTCTCACGGGTCTTCAGTCACAAAAAGAGTATTCTCTTCAAAATTCCTGTGTCAGTTTGTATTTTACTCCACACTTTAGTCCTTCTGTGTCTGCTTTAGAAAAAAACCGAGTACATCAGGAAAAAAACATCCTCCAAATCGGTCTTCTGTCCTGTTGAATCATGGGACAGACATTCCTGTCCTGAGTGTCCACACTGAAGCCCCACATTGAAGGGCTGATGTGGATCACAGGTTCAGGGCCGGGCAGTTCCTGTCTCTCTCAGTGTCTCAGTGTTTGGGGAGCTCTGGCCACAGGCAGGTATAGGTGTAAATGCCAGTGTCTTCTCCCGGCCTTTGGGTGATGCTCAGATCCCTCTGCAGAGATGATTACATCATATTCTCAGGCCACATGGTCAGGGCGACCGAGACAGGAGCTCCTTTCACAGTGGTCTGCTCGCTGTGGTGTGGGAAGGTGTCTCTGACCAGTCGGTCTCTTTGCTGATCTCAGGGTGACAACTCAACCAAGAAGTTTCATGAGCACTGTGATGGTTTTTAAACCACTCCTGAATTAGAGTCTCAGGTGGTGTCCAGGCCGAAGGTGTCGCTCCATGGTAAGCACTTGCCCAGTACATACGAGGATTCGAGTTCAATCCCCAGTGCCAACCAAGGCAAATGGAAGAGTTCAGATGACGCCCGGTTCTGTGTTAGCCCCAACTTCCACAGCACAACCCCAGGGCAGCTTCATTGCGCATTCCAGGCGCAGTGTATCCCGTTGCATCCTCCCAGCAGCCCCGAGGAGCTGCGCCATGAATGGTCAGTGTTTCACAAGTGAGAAAGCTGAGGCGTGGAGGAACGGGGAACCAGCTGAGACGGCAGGGTCAAAGTTTGGTTTGTGAAGGTCCTGAGATCCTCACCATGTGTACCTGAGCTCTACACACTACACTACTTCCTTAAAACCAGAATATTTCAGTTTTCCCCACTGCGTGGATACCACTCCAGGTGTAAAAACAAGGTAGAGATGAACGTGCAGGTGTCTTGGCAGTGTCAAAGTGGGGCCCCCAAACTGTGTCCATACTCTCCACTTTAAAAAATGCCAGGTCAGCTGAAGACTGTCCTTAAGAAGCAACACATGTTAATAATTTTATTAGATCTCAAAAGTCGAACATTTATCTTTCTAATATCCTGTAAATGTGAAACTTGGGTAAAGTACTTCGGTTCTCCATCAGCAGGACAGTCGCCTCAAGAACCACCCTCCCCCTTTGAAATGAGACACTAATTTACTTTAAAGAATGGCTGCAGATAGTAATTTGTGAACATGGATATTTAGCAAACACTTGATCCGAAATCGATGGAGTGAAATTGTCACTTCAAGGGAAACAACTGACAGTATTTGCTGCTAATGATAAAATCTGAACTTCCATGCAAAATTAGAATTTTAAAAAATATGTATCCGCCACCAGGAGTCTGATGTCTACTTTAATTTAACATAGCATACTTAAAGACTTCTCTGATAGGATCCGCGGTGACATTAGATGCGTGTTTGATGTGGCATAGTTAACACATGGAAGAGCTGTATAACTCAGTAAGCCAAATTTTCCTCATGACCTGGGACTGATATTAGAAAATTATGCATCCAGAAAAGATGTATTCAAAGCAGAAGATTGACCAGTGGGTTTCAATATAAGAGTGTGAGTTCATTCCTATGATCTCAGAGTTCCCATCCCTACCAACCTTCACCTTTTATTTCTCAAAACATCCTTCCTGGGTACAGTAAAAATAGTCACAATTCAATTAAATGTTGATTGGGGGTCAGCCTTAAAGACACATGTGAGAAATAAACCAACTTATCAGTCCTTCTTTATCATTAAGGTCAACAGTGATTTTTATCAGCATATCCAAATTTTTTAATCTGTTCTCATGTAAATCATAGAGAACTCACTGCAGTGAGAAACAGAATCAAGCATAGTGCTGATACTTTCTTTTGAACTTTTATTAGTACCCATTTGCAGTGCATAATGATTACATTCATCTTGGAGAGTTGGTAATAATAATTGCCACTATTTATTGAGGATGAGTTCTTATCATGTGCCAGAAACTTTGCCGCATACCTAGTACATATAAATCCCTACAAAGAGGGTCATTGTGTATTGCCTATTTTACAGGTGAACAAATTGACAAACAAAGAGGTTAAGTCAATAATAAGTGATGAGTGCCAACATTTAAAGTTAGCAGTCTAATATAGAGTCCAAATTTTTAATTATATTGTATGGAATTTAAATCAACTTGAGGAACACAGTGGTTTCTTTGTGTAATTGACAATTTTTCAAATACTGTTTCTTGTGGTTGCTGATTCTTTTTGTTTTTCTACTACAAAAAGCCATTTGTCTCTGCTTGTGCACTTTGAGAGAGAAAGCTCTGCATGGCTATAACATGCATTTCAGGTTCAGGAGGTTCCCACCCATGTTCCCACCTTCCTCAGGGACACTGACCAGCCTCCCTGGTGGCCTACCAGCCTGCAAAGGACAGCCAGGTTGTCACCCATCTTCTTGATGTGTTCATTCCTTCATCTAGGACATGATTCTCCCACCGAGATGGGCAGATCTGGTCCAGGCTGTTCTCGGGAACAGGATGCCCAGGGTGTGACACTGCTTATCTTTTCTCTTTCCTCATGTGGTGGAAGAGGACAGGTGCGACCTTGCCCTTTCCTCTGCCATCTGGGCCACATCGCCACCCCAGCAAGACCACAGGGTGGAGTGGAAATCTTACACACCCAGGGAGGGAGGAACAGGATGCTGAGGTCCATTAGGCAGAGAGCTACCCCTGCCTCAGCTGCCCGGTGACAAGACACCAACCAGAGCAGCTGGAAGGATAACAAGGAGAGGGACTGGAGGACCAGGCTGGGGATGGGGGGAGGCGGTCTGTGGCCTGTCAGCTGTGTTCTGTCCAAACACTGGTGCTGAAATGAGGGACAGGGCTGCAGGACTTACCTGGCACTGGTAAGTGCCAGGCACTTACTAGTGGGGTCCACACAGATACACCGAGGGATGACACAGACAGGACCCTGCAAGTGTCCACCCTGCCAGCATCTGTGTGCCTGGCTCACTGCAGGTTGTCTGTTATCCAACCCATCCTTTATGAGCATCAGCATTTTTCTTCACTTCTGGGTTTTCAGGAACAGCGTGAATGTCACTTGCAGAGAAGACTCTACCCATGGGTGACAGTATTTTAAGGATCTATGTCTTTCCTTTCAAAATCATTCCCATAAAAATAACCCCCAGGGCTGAGGTTCTGTTGTTCTGCTTTGGCTTTGATTGATGGCTGGCGCATCCCTGCTTATATTGGGGTGCTGGTCTGAGTACCCGAGGGTAATAAACTATGTTACCCCGAGGATCCTTGAAAAAGCACACAGTTACGGCGCTTGTGGGCAGGAGGTGGCCAACATGCTTGAGTGCTTCTTTGTCAACATGGCTTACAAGTGGGTGAAGTCTGAGATTCGTCCCAGTGCTTCCCAGGACAGCTGTCCTTGTTTACGAGATTATGTTTGCAGCGTTTGAGATTGTGCGATGCTACTCAGCTCTGATTCCCACCCTTCCACATCCCTCTTACCTCCGGGGCTGAGGAGGTGTGTGTTGACCAAATGCCTCCTGTCATGGAGAGTCCTTGCAGAAATTGAAGAAGTACAATAATATTATCCGGAGGAACCTATTATGAGTAAATCTTGTAGAATACTTTTGGGGAGGCTTTTGTAATCCCATCCATTGGACATCAGGAGTTTCCCTGCGGGCTGCTTGACTTTGTATGGGTCTTTCATGTGAGACCCCTGAGTTGATGGGACCAGGGGTGGCACCTGAAGTCAGAATGTGGGATGGGTGTTAAAAGCAGGACTGTGGGCTCGGCAGCGCTCCCTTGCCTCTGGAACAGAGACAGTGTCCCTGGGAGACCCAGGCCCTCCACCTCCCAGGAGAAAGGCCCCTCCCCTTGGATCCTTTGGTGTCTTTCAGAGGGTCACAGTGGAGCTGATAAAAGGAGGAGGAGCTGCAGGTCACCTGAGACTCAGCTCCTGAGGCTCCTCCTCCGTGCCTTCCAGCCACACTGCCTCCACTGTAAATCTCTAAACCCCTGGTCCAGAACATTCAAAACAGGATAGAGGGGCCCTCCCAGATGCCACTTCCTCCCGCCTCCCAACACTTCTTCCCCAGGGCAACAGCTGTCACATGCCTGTCTTCCTGGCCTGGCTGTCTTTCCTTCTGGCCCAACATTGAATTTCAGTAGGTCCAACTAATGTGAACCCCGTTTCAGATGTGGTGCCCTCTCTGTGAACTAGAAGGGATATTAGCTGACACAGTTAGCTGCTTCGGGGTGGAGAAGTGGTGGAAATCAGAAGAGCTCAGTTTAATTATTGTGCTGTTGATTATCACCACTTGAACCTCTGGTTTCTGCAGTGGTTTGTTTCTAAAGGGCTAGAAATTAGGATACAGGACTTCTGCTTCTCCTTCTCCTTCTCCTTCCCCTTCCCCTTCTCCTTCTTCTCCTTCTCCTTCTTTTTCTTCCTCTTCCTCCTCCTTCTCTTCTTCTTTTCTTCTTGTTTTTTGAAGAAACAGCACACTTTGAAAAGCTGTGAAAGCAGTCTCATGATCTGGTGGATCCCATCTCTGCATTTTTCAATGACACGTTTCAAATACATGAGCCACAATCAACGGACATAAAAAATAAAGGAGAGAGGCAAAGAGAAGGAGAGGACAGGAGAGGAGACAGAGGTGTTAGTGAGAAGGCCCCAGCATGACAGCTGTGTAGGAAAGTAGTCTCTCCCTCCATGTGCCCACCTGCCCTAGGGGCATGATTAGTGTCCTCTCACTTCCTTGAGAAGTCTGGCATCACAAAGTGTCACCCAGAATCCAGAATGCCTCAGTGGACGTGGCTCTGAACCCTCACACTGTCCAGGATAATGGATGGGTGGTT